>CM056058.1:161652918-161740770 GCA_029574335.1 Rana kukunoris | reverse complement strand
CCATCAAATGCCACCAGTTTTCCCCATCAAATGCCACCAGTTTGCCCCATCAAATGCCACCAGTTTTCCCCATCAAATGCCACCAGTTTTCCCCATCAAACGCCCCATCAAATGCCACCAGTTTACCCCATCAAATGCCACCAGTTTTCCCCATCAAATGCCACCAGTTTACCCCATCAAATGCCGCCAGTTTTCCCCATCAAATGCCACCAGTTTTCCCCATCAAATGCCACCAGTTTACCCCATCAAATGCCACCAGTTTGTCCCATCAAATGCTGCCAGTTTACCCCATCAAATGCTGCCAGTTTTCGCCATCAAATGCCGCCAGTTTTCCCCATCAATAGCCTCCAGTTTGCCCCATCAAATGCTGCCAGTTTTCCCATCAAATCCTGCCAGTTTTTCCCCATCAAATGCCGCCAGTTTTCCCCATCAAATGCCGCCAGTTTTCCATCAAATGCCCCAGTTTTCCCCATCAAATGCGCCAATTTTCCCATCAAATGCCACCAGTTTTCCCCATCAAATGCCGCCAGTTTTCCCATCAATAGTCTCCAGTTTGCCCCATCAAATGCCGCCAGTTTTCCCCATCAAATGCCGCCAGTTTTCCCCATCAAATGCCGCCAGTTTCCCCCATGAAATGCCACAGTTTGCCCCATCAAATGCAGCCAGTTTGCCCATAAAATGCCACCAGTTTTCCCCATCAAATGCCACCAGTTTACCCCATCAAATGCCACCAGTTTTCCCATCAATAGCCTCCAGTTTGCCCCATCAAATGCCGCCAGTTTTCCCCATCAAATGCCGCCAGTTTTCCCCATCAAATGCTGCCAGTTTGCCCCATCAAATGCCGCCAGTATTCCCCATCAATAGCCTCCAGTTTGCCCCATCAAATGCCGCCAGTTTTCCCCATCAAATGCCGCCAGTTTTCCCCATCAAATGCCACCAGTTTTCCCCATCAAATGCCACCAGTTTTCCCCATCAAATGCTGCCAGTTTTCCCCATCAAATGCCACCAGTTTTCCCCATCAAATGCCGCCAGTTTTCCATCAAATAGTCTCCAGTTTGCCCCATCAAATGCCACCAGTTTTCCCCATCAAATGCCACCAGTTTTCCCCATCAAATGCCACCAGTTTGCCCCATCAAATGCCACCAGTTTGCCCCATCAAATGCAGCCAGTTTTCCCCATCAAATGCCACCAGTTTTCCCCTTCAAATGTGACCAGTTTTCCCCATCAAATGCCACCAGTTTTCCCCATCAAATGTCACCAGTTTTCCCCATCAAATGCCACCAGTTTTCCCATCAAATGTCACCTGTTTTCCCCATCAAATGCCACCAGTTTTCCCCATCAAATGCCACCAGTTTTCCCCATGAAATGCTGCCATCTTTCCCCATCAAATGTCACCAGTTTTCCCCATCAAATGCCACCAGTTTTCCCCATCAAATGCCACCAGTTTTCCCCATGAAATGCTGCCATCTTACCCATCAAATGCCACCAGTTTGCCCATCAAATGCCACCAGTTTTCCCATCAAATGGCACCAGTTTTCCCCATCAAATGCCACTGGTTTTCCCCATCAAATGCCGCCAGTTTTCCCTATCAAATGCCACCAGTTTTCCCCATCAAATGCCACCAGTTTTCCCCATCAAATGCTCCAGTTTGCCCCATCAAATGCCACCAGTTTTCCCCATCAAATGCTGCCATCTTACCCCATCAATGCCACAGTTTGCCCATCAAATGCCACCAGTTTGCCCATCAAATGCCACCAGTTTTCCCCATCAAATGCCACCGGTTTTCCCATCAAATGCCGCCAGTTTTCCCTATCAAATGCCACCAGTTTTCCCCATCAAAATGCCACCAGTTTGCCCCATCAAATGCCACAGTTTACCCCATCAAATGCCACAGTTTTCCCATCAAATGCCACCAGTTTTCCCCATCAAACGCCCCATCAAATGCCACCAGTTTACCCCATCAAATGCCACCAGTTTTCCCCATCAAATGCCACCAGTTTTCCCCATCAAATGCCACCAGTTTGCCCCATCAAATGCCACCAGTTTTCCCCATCAAATGCCACCAGTTTTCCCCATCAAATGCCACCAGTTTGCCCCATCAATGCCACCAGTTTACCCCATCAAATGCCACCAGTTTTCATCAAATGCCACCAGTTTACCCCATCAAATGCCGCCAGTTTTCCCATCAAATGCCACCAGTTTTCCCGATCAAATGCCACCAGTTTACCCCATCAAATGCCACCAGTTTGTCCCATCAAATGCTGCCAGTTTACCCCATCAAATGCTGCCAGTTTTCCCATCAAATGCTACCAGTTTTCGCCAAATGCCAAATGCCGCCAGTTTTCCCCATCAATAGCTCCAGTTTGCCCATCAATGCTGCCAGTTTTCCCCATCAAATCTGCCAGTTTTCCCCATCAAAATGCCGCCAGTTTTCCCCATCAAATGCCGCCAGTTTTCCCCATCAAATGCCGCCAGTTTTCCCCATCAAATGCCACCAGTTTTCCCCATCAAATGCCGCCAGTTTTCCCATCAATAGTCTCCAGTTTGCCCCATCAAATGCCGCCAGTTTTCCCCATCAAATGCCACCAGTTTTCCCCATCAAATGCCGCCAGTTTTCCCCATGAAATGCCACCAGTTTTCCCCATCAAATGCCACCAGTTTTCCCCATCAAATGCCACCAGTTTGCCCCATCAAATGCCACCAGTTTGCCCCATCAAATGCCACCCGTTTTCCCCATCAAATGCCACCAGTTTGCCCCATCAAATGCCACCAGTTTTCCCCATCAAATGCTGCCATCTTACCCCATCAAATGCCACCAGTTTGCCCCATCAAATGCCACCAGTTTTCCCCATCAAATGCCACCAGTTTTCCCCATCAAATGCCACTGGTTTTCCCCATCAAATGCCGCCAGTTTTCCCTATCAAATGCCACCAGTTTTCCCCATCAAATGCCACCAGTTTGCCCCATCAAATGCCACCAGTTTTCCCCATCAAATGCCACCAGTTTTCCCCATCAAATGCCGCCAGTTTGCCCCATCAAATGCCACCAGTTTACCCCATCAAATGCCACCAGTTTTCCCCCATCAAATGCCACCAGTTTACCCCATCAAATGCCAACAGTTTGCCCCATCAAATGCCGCCAGTTTTCCCCATCAAATGCCACCAGTTTTCCCCATCAAATGTCACCAGTTTTCCCCATCAAATGCCACCAGTTTTCCCCATCAAATGTCACCAGTTTTCCCCATCAAATGCCACCAGTTTTCCCCATCAAATGCCACCAGTTTACCCCATCAAATGTCACCAGTTTGCCCCATCAAATGCCGCCAGTTTACCCCATCAAATGTCACCAGTTTTCCCCATCAAATGTCACCAGTTTTCCCCATCAAATGCCACCAGTTTACCCCATCAAATGCCACCAGTTTTCCCCATCAAATGTCACCAGTTTTCCCCATCAAATGCCACCAGTTTTCCCCATCAAATGCCGCCAGTTTGCCCCATCAAATGCCACCAGTTTGCCCCATCAAATGCCACCAGTTTTCCCCATCAAATGCCACCAGTTTGCCCCATCAAATGCCACCAGTTTTCCCCATCAAATGCTGCCATCTTACCCCATCAAATGCCACCAGTTTGCCCCATCAAATGCCACCAGTTTGCCCCATCAAATGCCACCAGTTTTCCCCATCAAATGCCACCGGTTTTCCCCATCAAATGCCGCCAGTTTTCCCTATCAAATGCCACCAGTTTTCCCCATCAAATGCCACCAGTTTTCCCCATCAAATGCCACCAGTTTTCCCCATCAAATGCCACCAGTTTGCCCCATCAAATGCCACCAGTTTTCCCCATCAAATGCCACCAGTTTTCCCCATCAAACGCCCCATCAAATGCCACCAGTTTACCCCATCAAATGCCACCAGTTTTCCCCATCAAATGCCACCAGTTTACCCCATCAAATGCCGCCAGTTTTCCCCATCAAATGCCACCAGTTTTCCCCATCAAATGCCACCAGTTTACCCCATCAAATGCCACCAGTTTGTCCCATCAAATGCTGCCAGTTTACCCCATCAAATGCTGCCAGTTTTCGCCATCAAATGCCGCCAGTTTTCCCCATCAATAGCCTCCAGTTTGCCCCATCAAATGCTGCCAGTTTTCCCCATCAAATCCTGCCAGTTTTCCCCATCAAATGCCGCCAGTTTTCCCCATCAAATGCCGCCAGTTTTCCCCATCAAATGCCACCAGTTTTCCCCATCAAATGCCGCCAGTTTTCCCCATCAAATGCCACCAGTTTTCCCCATCAAATGCCGCCAGTTTTCCCATCAATAGTCTCCAGTTTGCCCCATCAAATGCCGCCAGTTTTCCCCATCAAATGCCACCAGTTTTCCCCATCAAATGCCGCCAGTTTCCCCCATGAAATGCCACCAGTTTGCCCCATCAAATGCAGCCAGTTTGCCCCATAAAATGCCACCAGTTTTCCCCATCAAATGCCACCAGTTTACCCCATCAAATGCCACCAGTTTTCCCATCAATAGCCTCCAGTTTGCCCCATCAAATGCCGCCAGTTTTCCCCATCAAATGCCGCCAGTTTTCCCCATCAAATGCTGCCAGTTTGCCCCATCAAATGCCGCCAGTATTCCCCATCAATAGCCTCCAGTTTGCCCCATCAAATGCCGCCAGTTTTCCCCATCAAATGCCGCCAGTTTTCCCCATCAAATGCCACCAGTTTTCCCCATCAAATGCCACCAGTTTTCCCCATCAAATGCTGCCAGTTTTCCCCATCAAATGCCACTAGTTTTCCCCATCAAATGCCGCCAGTTTTCCCATCAATAGTCTCCAGTTTGCCCCATCAAATGCCACCAGTTTTCCCCATCAAATGCCACCAGTTTTCCCCATCAAATGCCACCAGTTTTCCCCATCAAATGCCACCAGTTTGCCCCATCAAATGCAGCCAGTTTTCCCCATTAAATGCCACCAGTTTTCCCCATCAAATGTCACCAGTTTTCCCCATCAAATGTCACCAGTTTTCCCCATCAAATGCCACCAGTTTACCCCATCAAATGCCACCAGTTTTCCCCATCAAATGTCACCTGTTTTCCCCATCAAATGCCACCAGTTTTCCCCATCAAATGCCACCAGTTTTCCCCATGAAATGCTGCCATCTTACCCCATCAAATGTCACCAGTTTTCCCCATCAAATGCCACCAGTTTTCCCCATCAAATGCCACCAGTTTTCCCCATGAAATGCTGCCATCTTACCCCATCAAATGCCACCAGTTTGCCCCATCAAATGCCACCAGTTTTCCCCATCAAATGGCACCAGTTTTCCCCATCAAATGCCACTGGTTTTCCCCATCAAATGCCGCCAGTTTTCCCTATCAAATGCCACCAGTTTTCCCCATCAAATGCCACCAGTTTTCCCCATCAAATGCCACCAGTTTGCCCCATCAAATGCCACCAGTTTTCCCCATCAAATGCTGCCATCTTACCCCATCAAATGCCACCAGTTTGCCCCATCAAATGCCACCAGTTTGCCCCATCAAATGCCACCAGTTTTCCCCATCAAATGCCACCGGTTTTCCCCATCAAATGCCGCCAGTTTTCCCTATCAAATGCCACCAGTTTTCCCCATCAAATGCCACCAGTTTGCCCCATCAAATGCCACCAGTTTACCCCATCAAATGCCACCAGTTTTCCCCATCAAATGCCACCAGTTTTCCCCATCAAACGCCCCATCAAATGCCACCAGTTTACCCCATCAAATGCCACCAGTTTTCCCCATCAAATGCCACCAGTTTTCCCCATCAAATGCCACCAGTTTACCCCGTCAAATGCCACCAGTTTTCCCCATCAAATGCCACCAGTTTACCCCATCAAATGCCACCAGTTTGCCCCATCAAATGCCACCAGTTTACCCCATCAAATGCCACCAGTTTTCCCCATCAAATGCCACCAGTTTACCCCATCAAATGCCGCCAGTTTTCCCCATCAAATGCCACCAGTTTTCCCGATCAAATGCCACCAGTTTACCCCATCAAATGCCACCAGTTTGTCCCATCAAATGCTGCCAGTTTACCCCATCAAATGCTGCCAGTTTTCCCCATCAAATGCTACCAGTTTTCGCCATCAAATGCCGCCAGTTTTCCCCATCAATAGCCTCCAGTTTGCCCCATCAAATGCTGCCAGTTTTCCCCATCAAATCCTGCCAGTTTTCCCCATCAAATGCCGCCAGTTTTCCCCATCAAATGCCGCCAGTTTTCCCCATCAAATGCCGCCAGTTTTCCCCATCAAATGCCACCAGTTTTCCCCATCAAATGCCGCCAGTTTTCCCATCAATAGTCTCCAGTTTGCCCCATCAAATGCCGCCAGTTTTCCCCATCAAATGCCACCAGTTTTCCCCATCAAATGCGCCAGTTTTCCCCATGAAATGCCAACAGTTTGCCCCATCAAATGCTGCAGTTTTCCCCATCAAATGACCAGTTTGCCCCATAAAATGCCACCAGTTTTCCATTAAATGCCACCAGTTTACCCCATCAAATGCCCAGTTTTCCATCAATAGCCTCCAGTTTGCCCCATCAAATGCCGCCAGTTTTCCCCATCAAATGCCGCCAGTTTTCCCATCAAATGCTGCCAGTTTGCCCCATCAATGCCACCAGTATTCCCCATCAATAGCTCCAGTTTGCCCATCAAATGCCGCAGCAGTTTGCCCCATCAAATGCCGCCAGTTTTCCCCATCAAATGCCACCAGTTTTCCCATCAAATGCCACCAGTTTTCCCCATCAAATGCCGCCAGTTTTCCCTATCAAATGCTACAGTTTTCCCCTCAAAAGCACAGTTTGCCCCCATCAAATGCCACCAGTTTTCCCCATCAAATGCTGCCAGTTTTCCCATCAAAATGCCACCAGTTTTCCCCATCAAATGCCGCCAGTTTTCATCTAATAGTCTCCAGTTTGCCCCATCAAATGCCCCAGGTTTTCCCCATCAAATGCCACCAGTTTTCCATCCAAATGCCACCAGTTTTCCCCATCAAATGCCACCAGTATGCCCCATCAAATGCAGCCAGTTTTCCCCATTAAATGCCACAGTTTTCCCATCAAATGTCACCAGTTTTCCCCATCAAATGCACCAGTTTTCCCATCAAATGCCACCAGTTTACCCCATCAAATGTCACCAGTATTCATCAAATGCCACAGTTTACCCCATCAAATGCCACAGTTTTCCCATCAATGTCACAGTTTTTCCCATCAAATGCACCAGTTTTCCATCAAATGCCAGCCAGTTTTCCCCATCAAATGCCACCAGGTTTGCCATCAAATGCCACCAGTTTTTCCCCATGAAATGCTGCCATCTTACCCATCAAATGCCACCAGTTTCCCCATCAAATGCTGCCATCTTACCCCATCAAATGCCACCAGTTTGCCCCATCAAATGCCACCAGTTTTCCCCATCAAATGCGAACCAGTTTTCCCATCAAATGCCACCAGTTTTTCCCATCAAATGCCGCCAGTTTTCCTATCAAATGCACCAGTTTCCCCATCAAATGCCACAGTTTTCCCATCAAATGCCACCAGTTTTCCCTATCAAATGCCACCAGTTTTCCCATCAAATGCCACCAGTTTGCCCCATCAAATGCCACAGTTTTTCATCAAATGCCACAGTTTACCCCATCAAATGCACCAGTTTGCCCATCAAATGCCACCAGTTTCCCCATCAAATGCCACCAGTTCCCCATCAAATGCCACCAGTTTACATCAAAATGCAAGTTTTCCCATAAATGCCACCAGTTTTGCCCATCAAATGCCGCCAGTTTTCCCCATAAATGCCGCCAGTTTGCCCCATCAAATGCCACAGTTTGTCATCAAATGCCGCCAGTTTTCCCATCAATAGTCTCCAGTTTGCCCATCAAATGCCGCCAGTTTTCCCATCAAATGCCACGGTTTTCCCCATCAAATGCGCCAGTTTTCCCCATGAAATGCCACCAGTTTGCCCCATCAAATGCAGCCAGTTTTCCCCATCAAATGCGCCAGTTTTCCCCATCAAATGCCGCCAGTTTTCCCCATCAATGCCCCAGTTTTCCCATCAAATCGCCATCAGTTTTCCCCATCAAATGCCGCCAGTTTTCCCCATCAAATGCCACCAGTTTTCCCATCAAATGCCACCAGTTTCCCATCAATAGCCTCCAGTTTGCCCATCAAATGCACCAGTTTCCCCATCAAATGCCACCAGTTTGCCCTCAAATGCAGCCAGTTTACCCATAAAATGCCACAGTTTGCATCAAATGCAGCAGTTTTCCCCATCAAATGCCGCCAGTTTTTCCCATCAAATGCACCAGTTTTCCCCATCAAATGCCACCAGTTTTCCCATCAAATGGCACCAGTTTGCCCTAAAAAGGCACCAGTTTTCCCATCAAATGCCACCAGTTTTCCCCATCAAATGCCACCAGTTTTCCCATCAAATGCCACCAGTTTTCCCATCAAATGCCACCAGTATTTCATCAAATTGGGTTTCCGGGCACCAGTTTGCCCCATAAAAGGCACCAGTTTTCCCCATCAAATGCCGCCAGTTTTCCCATCAAATGCCACCAGTTTTCCCATCAAATGCACCAGTTTTCCCATCAAATGGCCCCAGTTTGCCCATCAAAGGCCACCTAGTTTTCCCCATCAAATGGCCGAGTTTTCCATCAAAATGGCACCAGTTTTGCCCCATAAAAGGCCACACAGTTTTCCATCAAATGCACAGTTTTCCCATCAAATGCCACCAGTTTTCCCATCAAATGCCACCAGTTTTCCCATCAAATGCCACCAGTTTTCCCATCAAATGGCACCAGTTTGCCCCATAAAAGGCCACCAGTTTTCCCCATCAAATGCCGCCAGTTTTCCCCATCAAATGCCACCAGTTTTCCCCATCAAATGCCACCAGTTTTCCCCATCAAATGCCACCAGTTTGCCCCATCAATGCCGCCAGTTTGCCATAAAAGGCCACCAGTTTTACCCATCAAATGCCGCCAGCCCCTTTTATTCCACATCAAATGCACCAGTTTGCCATAAAAGGCACCAGTTTTCCCCATCAAATGCCACCAGTTTCCCCATCAAATGCCACAGTTTTCCCCATCAAATGCCACCGTTTTCCCCATCAAATGCCACCAGTTTCCCATCAAATGCACCAGTTTGCCCCCTAAAAGGCCACCAGTTTTCCCCATCAAATGCCGCCAGTTTTCCCCATCAAATGCCACAGTTTTCCCCATCAAATGCCACCAGTTTTCCCCATCAAATGCCGCCAGTTTTCCCCATCAAATGGCACCAGTTTGCCCCATAAAAGGCCCACAGTTTTCCCCATCAAATGCCACCAGTTTTCCCCATCAAATGCCACCAGTTTTCCCATCAAATGCAACCAGTTTTCCCATCAAATGACCACCAGTTTGCCCATAAAAGGCCACAGTTTTCCCCATCAAATGCCGCCAGTTTTCCCCATCAAATGCCACCAGTTTCCCCCATCAAATGCTGCCAGTTTGCCCCATCAATATGCTCCAGTTTGCCCCATCAAAATGCCGCCAGTTTTCCCCATCAAATGCGCCAGTTTTCCCCATTAAATGCCACCAGTTTTCCCATCAAATGCCACCAGTTTGCCCCTTCAATGCAGCCAGTTTACCCATAAAATGCCACCAGTTTGCCCAATCAAATGCACAGTTTTCCCCATCAAATGCCGCCAGTTTTCCCCATAAAATGCCGCCAGTTTTCCCATCAATTGTCACCAGTTTGCCATCAAATGCCGCCAGTTTTCCCATCAAATGTCACCAGTTTTCCCCATCAAATGCCGCCAGTTTTTCCTCATCAAATGCCACCAGTTTTCCCCATCAAATGCCACCAGTTTTCCCCATCAAATGCCGCCAGTTTTCCCATCAAATGAAAGCAGCAGTTTTCCCCATCAAATGCAGCCAGTTTTGCCCCATAAAATGCCACCAGTTTTCCCATCTCAAATGCCGCCAGTTTTCCATCAAATGCCACCAGTTTGCCATCAATAGCCTCCAGTTTTCCCCATCAAATGCAGCCAGTTTTCCCATCAAATGCCACCAGTTTACCCCATCAAATGCCACCAGTTTTCCCATCAAATGTCACCAGTTTTCCCATCAAATGCCACCAGTTTTCCCCATCAAATGCCGCCAGTTTGCCCCATCAAATGCCACCAGTTTTGCCCCATCAAATGCCACCAGTTTTCCCATCAAATGCCACCAGTTTGCCCATCAAATGCCACCAGTTTTCCCATCAAATGCTGCCATCTTACCCATCAAATGCCACCAGTTTGCCCCATCCAAATGCCACCAGTTTGCCCCATCAAATGCCACCAGTTTTCCCCATCAAATGCCACCGGTTTTCCCCATCAAATGCCGCCAGTTTTCCTATCAAATGCCACCAGTTTTCCCCATCAAATGCCACCAGTTTTCCCCATCAAATGCCACCAGTTTTCCCCATCAAATGCCACCAGTTTGCCCCATCAAATGCCACCAGTTTTCCCCATCAAATGCCACCTGTTTTCCCCATCAAACGCCCCATCAAATGCCACCAGTTTACCCCATCAAATGCACCAGTTTTCCCCATCAAATGCCACCAGTTTACCCCATCAAATGCCGCCAGTTTTCCCCATCAAATGCCACCAGTTTTCCCCATCAAATGCCACCAGTTTACCCCATCAAATGCCACCAGTTTGTCCCATCAAATGCTGCAGTTTACCCCATCAAATGCTGCCAGTTTTCGCCATCAAATGCCGCCAGTTTTCCCCATCAATTAGCCTCCAGTGTTGCCCCATCAAATGCTGTGTTTTCCCCATCAAATGCCAGTTTTCCCATCAAATGCCGCCAGTTTTCCCCATCAAATGCCGCAGTTTTCCCCATCAAATGCCACAGTTTTCCCCATCAAATGCCGCCAGTTTTCCATCAAATGCCACCAGTTTTCCCCATCAAATGCCGCCAGTTTTCCCCATCAATAGTCTCCAGTTTGCCCCATCAAATGCGCAGTTTTCCCCATCAAATGCCACCAGTTTTCCCCATCAAATGCCGCCAGTTTCCCCCATGAAATGCCACCAGTTTGCCCCATCAAATGCAGCAGTTTGCCCCATAAAATGCCACCAGTTTTCCCCATCAAATGCCACCAGTTTACCCCATCAAATGCCACCAGTTTTCCATCAATAGCCTCCAGTTTGCCCCATCAAATGCCGCCAGTTTTCCCCATCAAATGCCGCCAGTTTTCCCATCAAATGCTGCCAGTTTGCCCCATCAAATGCCGCCAGTATTCCCCATCAATAGCCTCCAGTTTGCCCCATCAAATGCCGCCAGTTTTCCCCATCAAATGCCGCCAGTTTTCCCCATCAAATGCCACCAGTTTTCCATCAAATGCCACAGTTTTCCCCATCAAATGCTGCCAGTTTTCCCCATCAAATGCCACTAGTTTTCCCCATCAAATGCCGCCAGTTTTCCATCAATAGTCTCCAGTTTGCCCCATCAAATGCCACCAGTTTTCCCATCAAATGCCACCAGTTTTCCCCATCAAATGCCACCAGTTTTCCCATCAAATGCCACCAGTTTGCCCCATCAAATGCAGCCAGTTTTCCCATTAAATGCCACCAGTTTTCCCATCAAATGTCACCAGTTTTCCCCATCAAATGTCACCAGTTTTCCCCATCAAATGCCACCAGTTTACCCCATCAAATGCCACCAGTTTTCCCCATCAAATGTCACCTGTTTTCCCCATCAAATGCCACCAGTTTTCCCCATCAAATGCCACCAGTTTTCCCCATGAAATGCTGCCATCTTACCCCATCAAATGTCACCAGTTTTCCCCATCAAATGCCACCAGTTTTCCCCATCAAATGCCACCAGTTTTCCCCATGAAATGCTGCCATCTTACCCCATCAAATGCCACCAGTTTGCCCCATCAAATGCCACCAGTTTTCCCCATCAAATGGCACCAGTTTTCCCCATCAAATGCCACTGGTTTTCCCCATCAAATGCCGCCAGTTTTCCCTATCAAATGCCACCAGTTTTCCCCATCAAATGCCACCAGTTTTCCCCATCAAATGCCACCAGTTTGCCCCATCAAATGCCACCAGTTTTCCCCATCAAATGCTGCCATACCTACATCAAATCCACCAGTTTGCCATCAAATGCCACAGTTTGCCCCATCATTTTCATGCACCACGGTTTTTTGTTCACAATGCCGACCAGTTTCCCATCAAATGCCACCAGTTTTCCCCATCAAATGCCACGTTGCCCCATCAAATGTTTCCCCATCAAATGCCACAGTTTTCCCCATCAAATGCCACCAGTTTGCCATCAAATGCCACCAGTTTACCCATCAAATGCCACCAGTTTTCCCCATCAAATGCCACCAGTTTTCCCATCAAACGCCCCATCAAATGCCACCAGTTTACCCATCAAATGCCACCAGTTTTCCCCATCAAATGCCACCAGTTTTCCCCATCAAATGCCACCAGTTTACCCCGTCAAATGCCACCAGTTTTCCCCATCAAATGCCACCAGTTTACCCCATCAAATGCCACCAGTTTGCCCCATCAAATGCCACCAGTTTACCCCATCAAATGCCACCAGTTTTCCCCATCAAATGCCACCAGTTTACCCCATCAAATGCCGCCAGTTTTCCCCATCAAATGCCACCAGTTTTCCCGATCAAATGCCACCAGTTTACCCCATCAAATGCCACCAGTTTGTCCCATCAAATGCTGCCAGTTTACCCCATCAAATGCTGCCAGTTTTCCCCATCAAATGCTACCAGTTTTCGCCATCAAATGCCGCCAGTTTTCCCCATCAATAGCCTCCAGTTTGCCCCATCAAATGCTGCCAGTTTTCCCCATCAAATCCTGCCAGTTTTCCCCATCAAATGCCGCCAGTTTTCCCCATCAAATGCCGCCAGTTTTCCCCATCAAATGCCGCCAGTTTTCCCCATCAAATGCCACCAGTTTTCCCCATCAAATGCCGCCAGTTTTCCCATCAATAGTCTCCAGTTTGCCCCATCAAATGCCGCCAGTTTTCCCCATCAAATGCCACCAGTTTTCCCCATCAAATGCCGCCAGTTTTCCCCATGAAATGCCACCAGTTTGCCCCATCAAATGCAGCCAGTTTTCCCCATCAAATGAAGCCAGTTTGCCCCATAAAATGCCACCAGTTTTCCCCATTAAATGCCACCAGTTTACCCCATCAAATGCCACCAGTTTTCCCATCAATAGCCTCCAGTTTGCCCCATCAAATGCCGCCAGTTTTCCCCATCAAATGCCGCCAGTTTTCCCCATCAAATGCTGCCAGTTTGCCCCATCAAATGCCGCCAGTATTCCCCATCAATAGCCTCCAGTTTGCCCCATCAAATGCCGCCAGTTTTCCCCATCAAATGCCGCCAGTTTTCCCCATCAAATGCCACCAGTTTTCCCCATCAAATGCCACCAGTTTTCCCCATCAAATGCCGCCAGTTTTCCCTATCAAATGCTACCAGTTTTCCCCCTCAAATGCCACCAGTTTGCCCCATCAAATGCCACCAGTTTTCCCCATCAAATGCTGCCAGTTTTCCCCATCAAATGCCACCAGTTTTCCCCATCAAATGCCGCCAGTTTTCCCATCAATAGTCTCCAGTTTGCCCCATCAAATGCCACCAGTTTTCCCCATCAAATGCCACCAGTTTTCCCCATCAAATGCCACCAGTTTTCCCCATCAAATGCCACCAGTATGCCCCATCAAATGCAGCCAGTTTTCCCCATTAAATGCCACCAGTTTTCCCCATCAAATGTCACCAGTTTTCCCCATCAAATGTCACCAGTTTTCCCCATCAAATGCCACCAGTTTACCCCATCAAATGTCACCAGTTTTCCCCATCAAATGCCACCAGTTTACCCCATCAAATGCCACCAGTTTTCCCCATCAAATGTCACCAGTTTTCCCCATCAAATGCCACCAGTTTTCCCCATCAAATGCCGCCAGTTTTCCCCATCAAATGCCACCAGTTTGCCCCATCAAATGCCACCAGTTTTCCCCATGAAATGCTGCCATCTTACCCCATCAAATGCCACCAGTTTGCCCCATCAAATGCTGCCATCTTACCCCATCAAATGCCACCAGTTTGCCCCATCAAATGCCACCAGTTTTCCCCATCAAATGGCACCAGTTTTCCCTATCAAATGCCACCAGTTTTCCCCATCAAATGCCGCCAGTTTTCCCTATCAAATGCCACCAGTTTTCCCCATCAAATGCCACCAGTTTTCCCCATCAAATGCCACCAGTTTTCCCTATCAAATGCCACCAGTTTTCCCCATCAAATGCCACCAGTTTGCCCCATCAAATGCCACCAGTTTTTCCCATCAAATGCCACCAGTTTACCCCATCAAATGCCACCAGTTTGCCCCATCAAATGCCACCAGTTTACCCCATCAAATGCCACCAGTTTTCCCCATCAAATGCCACCAGTTTACCCCATCAAATGCCACCAGTTTTCCCCATCAAATGCCACCAGTTTGCCCCATCAAATGCCGCCAGTTTTCCCCATAAAATGCCGCCAGTTTGCCCCATCAAATGCCACCAGTTTGTCCCATCAAATGCCGCCAGTTTTCCCATCAATAGTCTCCAGTTTGCCCCATCAAATGCCGCCAGTTTTCCCCATCAAATGCCACCGGTTTTCCCCATCAAATGCCGCCAGTTTTCCCCATGAAATGCCACCAGTTTGCCCCATCAAATGCAGCCAGTTTTCCCCATCAAATGCCGCCAGTTTTCCCCATCAAATGCCGCCAGTTTTCCCCATCAAATGCCACCAGTTTTCCCCATCAAATGCCATCAGTTTTCCCCATCAAATGCCGCCAGTTTTCCCCATCAAATGCCACCAGTTTTCCCCATCAAATGCCGCCAGTTTCCCCATCAATAGCCTCCAGTTTGCCCCATCAAATGCCACCAGTTTTCCCCATCAAATGCCACCAGTTTGCCCCTTCAAATGCAGCCAGTTTACCCCATAAAATGCCACCAGTTTGCCCCATCAAATGCAGCCAGTTTTCCCCATCAAATGCCGCCAGTTTTCCCCATCAAATGCCGCCAGTTTTCCCCATCAAATGCCACCAGTTTTCCCATCAAATGGCACCAGTTTGCCCCATAAAAGGCCACCAGTTTTCCCCATCAAATGCCACCAGTTTTCCCCATCAAATGCCACCAGTTTTCCCCATCAAATGCCACCAGTTTTCCCCATCAAATGCCACCAGTTTTCCCATCAAATGGCACCAGTTTGCCCCATAAAAGGCCACCAGTTTTCCCCATCAAATGCCGCCAGTTTTCCCCATCAAATGCCACCAGTTTTCCCCATCAAATGCCACCAGTTTTCCCATCAAATGGCACCAGTTTGCCCCATCAAAGGCCACCAGTTTTCCCCATCAAATGCCGCCAGTTTTCCCATCAAATGGCACCAGTTTGCCCCATAAAAGGCCACCAGTTTTCCCCATCAAATGCCACCAGTTTTCCCCATCAAATGCCACCAGTTTTCCCCATCAAATGCCACCAGTTTTCCCCATCAAATGCCACCAGTTTTCCCATCAAATGGCACCAGTTTGCCCCATAAAAGGCCACCAGTTTTCCCCATCAAATGCCGCCAGTTTTCCCCATCAAATGCCACCAGTTTTCCCCATCAAATGCCACCAGTTTTCCCCATCAAATGCCACCAGTTTGCCCCATCAAATGCCGCCAGTTTGCCCCATAAAAGGCCACCAGTTTTCCCCATCAAATGCCGCCAGTTTTCCCATCAAATGGCACCAGTTTGCCCCATAAAAGGCCACCAGTTTTCCCCATCAAATGCCACCAGTTTTCCCCATCAAATGCCACCAGTTTTCCCCATCAAATGCCACCAGTTTTCCCCATCAAATGCCACCAGTTTTCCCATCAAATGGCACCAGTTTGCCCATAAAAGGCCACCAGTTTTCCCATCAAATGCCGCCAGTTTTCCCCATCAAATGCCACCAGTTTTCCCCATCAAATGCCACCAGTTTTCCCCATCAAATGCCGCCAGTTTTCCCATCAAGTTTGCCCCATAAAAGGCCACCAGTTTTCATCAAATGCCACCAGTTTGCCCCATAAAAGGCCACCAGTTTTCCCATCAAATGCCACCAGTTTTCCCATCAAATGCCACCAGTTTTCCCCATCAAATGCCACCATTTTCCCATCAAATGACACCAGTTTGCCCCATAAAAGGCCACCAGTTTTCCCCATCAAATGCCGCCAGTTTTCCCCATCAAATGCCACCAGTTTTCCCCATCAAATGCTGCCAGTTTGCCCCATCAATAGCCTCCAGTTTGCCCCATCAAATGCCGCCAGTTTTCCCCATCAAATGCCGCCAGTTTTCCCCATTAAATGCCACCAGTTTTCCCCATCAAATGCCACCAGTTTGCCCCTTCAAATGCAGCCAGTTTACCCCATAAAATGCCACCAGTTTGCCCCATCAAATGCCACCAGTTTTCCCCATCAAATGCCGCCAGTTTTCCCCATAAAATGCCGCCAGTTTTCCCATCAATAGTCTCCAGTTTGCCCCATCAAATGCCGCCAGTTTTCCCCATCAAATGTCACCAGTTTTCCCCATCAAATGCCGCCAGTTTTCCTCATCAAATGCCACCAGTTTTCCCCATCAAATGCCACCAGTTTTCCCCATCAAATGCCGCCAGTTTTCCCCATCAAATGCAGCCAGTTTTCCCCATCAAATGCAGCCAGTTTGCCCCATAAAATGCCACCAGTTTTCCCCATCAAATGCCGCCAGTTTTCCCCATCAAATGCCACCAGTTTGCCCCATCAATAGCCTCCAGTTTTCCCCATCAAATGCAGCCAGTTTTCCCCATCAAATGCAGCCAGTTTGCCCCATAAAATGCCACCAGTTTTCCCCATCAAATGCCACCAGTTTACCCCATCAAATGCCGCCAGTTTTCCCATCAATAGCCTCCAGTTTGCCCCATCAAATGCCGCCAGTTTTCCCCATCAAATGCCGCCAGTTTTCCCCATCAAATGCTGCCAGTTTTCCCCATCAAATGCCGCCAGTTTTTCCATCAAATGCCGCCAGTTTTCCCCATCAAATGCTGCCAGTTTTCCCCATCAAATGCTGCCAGTTTTCCCCATCAAATGCCGCCAGTTTTTCCATCAAATGCCGCCAGTTTTCCCCATCAAATGCCGCCAGTTTTCCCCATCAAATGCCGCCAGTTTTCCCCATCAAATGCTGCCAGTTTGCCCCATCAATAGCCTCCAGTTTGCCCCATCAATAGCCTCCAGTTTTCCCCATCAATAGCCTCTAGTTTGCCCCATCAAATGCCGCCAGTTTTCCCCATCAAATGCCGCCAGTTTGCCCCATCAAATGCCACCAGTTTGCCCCATCAAATGCCACCAGTTTTCCCCATCAAATGCCACCAGTTTTCCCCATCAAATGCCGCCAGTTTTCCCCATCAAATGCCACCAGTTTGCCCCATCAAATGCCACCAGTTTTCCCCATCAAATGCCGCCAGTTTTCCCCATCAAATGCCACCAGTTTGCCCCATAAAATGCCGCCAGTTTTCCCCATCAAATGCCACCAGTTTTCCCCATCAAATGCCGCCAGTTTGCCCCCCTGCCCAGCACTTACCTTTCTCGGGTCAGCGCTGTCCTTCTCCACGCTCCCTCAGAGTCCTTGATGTCTTCTCCTGTCCTCTTCATGTCATCTCTGCTATGATTGGATGCCTTATAGGTAACCAGAACCGGTGCACCTGATTGGCAGAGAGGCGGGTCAGTGTTAGGGAAGCAATTCTTTAACACAGCATTGTGTAAACAGCAAACACACAGCAGTGCGCCCTTTGTTTTTAACAATTTGGAAGCCTATTAGAGCCCACAGGCTCTAATCAGGCACTTCCAAAACACACCCACCACTGTGATTCAGATGGCCGGCACTCAACAAGGGGCCGGACACCTGAATAGGGGGCGGAAGCGGCAACAATAGATAGATTCATGCAAATATGAATCTATCTATTGTTGATTGACGGGTGCAGGAGAGAGGGGGCAGTGCTCCTGCGCCCACTATGACCCACTCCTGCGTGGGGTTCCCCTAAATATCCATACCAGACCTGAAGGGCCTAGTAATGGACTAGGGGGACCCATGCTGTTTTTTTCAATGACTTTTATCTGTATTTCCGGGACCCGACAATTCATGAACAGCCGTGAGTGATTTGAAATGACTTTTTTCCCTCAGAATTATTATTTTGTGCAGGGACAGTTCTAAACACGGGAAACATGCGCTACTTCACAGACATACTATAGACACCCCCCAGGCACATTATTTAAGGGAATTTTTCATTGTTATTGTTGTCTCTCATTTTTATGGTTTCACTTTGAGCATCAGTAAATCCCGGCTCATTTAAAAATGCAGTTTTTTTTACAAACTTTATTTTTCATTGATACATGTCTCCCTGGGCAGTACCCGGACCCCCATAACCATTGTATGCCTAATACATGACAAACAAGCCCTCAAAATGGGCACTTTAGATTTTTCCAGTTCGGGTTTCATAGACTTCAATGGGGTTCATTATTTGGTTCTGACCTTTCATGATGTTCAAGAGTTCTGCGCGAAAACCTAACGGTGGGGGGGGGGGGGTTGGAGGTGTTCGACCCATCCTTACTTGAATGTGAAATAGTAGCAGGATACTGATGAGGTTTTTCCTCTAATCACTCTGCTCTCCCCTCCTATCAGCAGGCTCTATGTCAAACCTTTGCACTGGGCATATCTGATGTGTCTACCAGTTCTGCTGTTCCCTCTCCCAGTTTGAGTTCTGCTGTATCAGGGAGTGCTGGATGCTGCCACCAAGTCAAATCCGTGAACTTAGAAAATCCGTTCAACGATGTAATAAGGCGCACAATAACAATGAAAAATTCCCTTAAATATTGTGCCTGGGGGGGGGGTGTATAGTATGTCTGTAAAGTAGCGCTTGTTTCCCGTGTTTAGAACTGTCCCTGCACAGTGTAATTTCTAAAGGGAAAAAAGTCATTTAAAATCATTTGCGGCTATAATGAATTGTCATTGAAAGAAACAGCATGGGTCCCCCCCCAGTCCATTACTAGGCCCTTCAGGTCTGGTATGGATATTAAGGAGAACCCCATGCAGGAGTGGGTCATAGTGGGCGCAGGAGCTCCGCCCCCTCTCTCCTGCACCTGTCAATCAACAACAGATGGATTCATATTTGCATATTGTGTCCTTTATATTTGTCTTTAGATCAGATTTATAGCCACACTTTTATTTTGTTGTGCATGGAATGAGAACGGGTTAGAGCCCCTGCTAGGCTTTTATTTTATCCCTATTACGGCTCATTTACAATTCTTTTGCTGCTTGAAATGTAATCTGTGGAGCAGGGCAGTCTTAATAGCATCTCGGGCCCCCTGGGAAAAGAAATGCTCTGGGGCCCCTACAATGATGACAGTTAAGGTAAACAGACATCAAGTAGGTAGGAGACAGACTGCCCCCCCCCCTGTGTATCCATCATTTTCAGTGCCGTCATGGGGACCCCAAATTCAGGGCAGCGTGGGCTCAATGACCAGCTGCTTTGGAGAAAGTGCAGGGGCCCCCCATGCAGTTGGGGCCCCTGGGCAGTGCCCAGGTGTGCCCTCTCATTAAGTGTGGAGGGTCGCTCTTCAAAGGCAGCTGACAGGTGGATTAGCCCCATTGGTTCACCAGACTGGCTGCACCGCCCACCAAGCGTGACAGTGGGGATGCAAACCGTCATGGATACCGCTTGTGAACCCCCCCCCCCCCCCCGTCCGCTGCCTCTACAGCCTATGGGGCTCAGTCATGTGTGTTTTTACCGCCCCCTAACTGCAGGTATTAACGCAGCCTTAAGAAAATGTTATTTCAACTTCAGACACCTGTTGGAGATGCCAGACAGACAAGGCCACTCTGCTACACGTCTTCTGGTCATGTCCACGCATTCGACCGTACTGGGAAGAAATAAGACGAATCACACAAAAATTTACGGACCGAATAGTCCCTGATGACCCGGCGTACTTCCTCCTGCATGCCACGGGCACCCCCGCAAGAGTATATGAAAAGTCGATTGTCCCACATCTGCTAGTCGCGGCCAAGGCCTGTGTCCCGCTGTGTTGGAAGTCTCCGCACCCCCCGACGATAGCCATGTGGCTGCGGAGGGTCGACGAGATTAGCTGCATGGAAGACCTGGTTCTGTCCAAACAAGATAGGAACGAACTCTACTCCCAGACCTGGCAAATGTGGACAATATTCAAATACTCAGAGGAGGGCCGGGCCCTTAGGGGATCCTGACTGACCAACCTGTCAAGACTCCTCCCCCCCTCTTTTTCACACACATCCTCTTACTTTTTGGATAATATGTTTAGTATTAACGTCACCCGTCTCCTGTTATACACGACGAACTAGTTGTGGAGGTCCATGGCCGAGTACATCACCCCTCCTTTTCCCCTTCCCTACCCCTTCCTCTTCTATACCACTTCCTCTCCTTCTCTCCTCCCTCCCCTGCTCATTGAGCAGTATCTAGCTATCTATTCTTCTTTCTCTTACTCACTCTAACTGAGAAAACGGAAAATGAGGGAGGCCGGGCCCGCGGGGCCCATAATACCTTAGCTAAGATTGAGACGTACATGCAATGGGTAGATCTGAGGGGCGGTTTGTGGTGGAGGCGGGGGCACGATACGGACGGCAATTTGCCCTCCGGTGTCCGTGTGCTCGCTTCTGTTCGCGGGCTGCCCACACTCCACGGCTCCAGCGGTAATCTGACTGTAATATCCTTTTGTACATATACTTTGAATGACGACATCTGTTATATTGTACCTGTTGTACTGTTATTGATGCGATCCTTGTGGACCGCCCTTCTGTTTTGAATAAATAAACAAAAAAAAAAAAAGAAAATGTTATTTTTCCTGGAATCCCCCCCCGATGGTAAAAAGAAGAAGAACAAAGGGGAGCTGTGGTGGCTCAACGTGATTGGCACTGCGTTGACAAGCCATTCACCTCTGCAGCTAAGGGTTCGGATCCCGGTCTCGGCTACATGTGAATTGAGTTTGGCGGTCTCAGCCCGGCTCCCGGTGGGTGTGCTATGCAAGGTACGCCTGTGCTTAGTACGCCCACCCCCCCCCCAAAAAAAACCACCACACTTGCACGCACACTAAATTGGTTTAACCAGTTAAGGACCCCCGCACGCCTATGTACGTCCACAACATGGCTCGTACAGGCACAAGGGCGTAAATTTACGTCCTCGCCTTAGTGCGGTTCGGGGGTCCCATCGGGACCCCCTCCGCGGCGTGCGGCGGTCCCCCTGGCTCTGGGAGCGATCGCCGACGAGCGGGCGGATGTCCGTGTTTTCCGCCCCCCCCCCGCGATCGCTCCCAGCCAATGGGAGCGCGCTCCCAGCCTGTCACTTCCTCCTCCTGTGTTTACACAGGAAGGAGGAAATGATCATTTCTCTCATCGCAGCGCTGTTTCCCAGCGCTGCTGATGAGAGAAGACATCACAAGTAAGTGTGCACCAACACAACACTGACACACACACACATAGGCATATTAACCCCTTGTGATCGCCCCCCCCACCCCCCTGTCACAGTGTTACTGAATGCAGTGATTTAATCACTGCATTTAGTGTCAGTGTGACAGGCACTGTAAAAAACAGTTAGTGTTAGGTTCAGGATAGCCCCCCCACCCCCCCTAATAAAGTTTTAACCCCCTGATCACCGCCCTAGTTAACCCTTTCACTCCCTATTGCCAGCGTCACTAAGCGATCATTTTTCTGTTCGCTGTATTAGTGTCGCTGTTCCCGCTAGGTAGCTATTTTTTTTATTACGATTTTTTTTTTACTAAAGACATGTGGCTAAATAAATTTTGGCCTAAATGTTTTACTAAAATTTAGTTTATTTGATTTTTTTTATAACAAATAGTAAAAAAATAGTGATTTTTTTCAAAATTGTCGCTCTATTTTAGTTTATAGCGCAAAAAATAAAAATCGCAGAGGCGATCAAATACCACCGAAAGAAAGCTCTATTTGTGGGAAGAAAAGGACGCAAATTTTGTTTGGGAGCCACGTCGCACGACCGCGCAATTGTCTGTTAAAGCGACGCAGCGCCGAATTGTAAAAACACCTTGGGTCATTTAGCAGCGTAAGTGTCCGGGTCTTAAGTGGTTAAAACACACGCACTTTGGCCATGCGGTCTCCTAAAATAAAGAGAGGCGAAGGACCTACGGGGCTGGCTGGGTGGGCTAGGCCCCCTCACTCCCTCATAGGGGGAGTCCCTCCTTCCCATTGGGGTCCCGTTGGGCCCCAGTTGGGCTCCCAAGAGGAGCAGGTAGGGCGGGGTCAGTGGGAGGTCCCCCCTCACACCCGCCATTGCCACCAGGGGCATGGAGAAGGATGGCGAATGCCTTCGGGGGGAGGGTCTGCCTACTCCCAACTCCTGCAGTCCGGCTCCTCTCTCTCTCTCTCGAGTTCACGCACAAAAATACACTTTAAAAAAAAAAAGAAGAAGAAGAAGAAGAAGAAGAAGTGAGATGTGGGGAGATAAGACGAGGCGGATCAGATAACATACAATACAGGAATATGACGCTTCTGAGCGCGCTCCATGCAAATCCCCCGACTGTTTGTATCAAACAAAGAAACAAAGTAACCGCTCACTGATAACAATTTGTATAAAGACTCCGAGAGAGTCACGTCTGACTGTCAGAGAATGAAAGATAAGCGAACGAATGAAAACATCAGCTGGGGGGGGGGTCACTGGCCAAACAAAGACTGCGTCAGTCTTAAAGGGGACGTCCCCTGAAAAAAATGTTAAAAGTCTGTAGATACAAATCCTGCAGCTGCTCGCACACTTACCTGTCCTGGAGTCCAGCGCCGTCCGCAGCAGAGGAGGAGGAGGGATCGCTCGTCTCTCTGCTGCTCCCCCCCTCCACCCTCGGTGACGGAACCAGGAAGTGAAGCACTGCGGCTTCACTGCCCGATTCCCTATGGCGCATGCGCGAGTCACGCTGCGCCGTGCTGACTGGCTCCCGTTGTGTTCTGGGGGGCCGAGTGTTTCCCACAACACAACAGGGGGGACGGGAACGTACGTTCTGCCCGCAGCCTAGAGAAATGATAGTCACCACTCCAGATGAGTATAAGAATAAATCTGTGTCCTCTCTAGGGAGACCCAGGTGCCGGCAATGCACGAAGCAAATATAGAAAGAAACGTTTGGACAGCCGCACTCTGGAAAAACCTCTCGGTTGCCTTTTATTGGTAAAAGTTTTCAAACACCACAGCAAAATACAGGGGCATACAGCTGACGCGTTTCACACTATTAGTGCTTACTCATAGCTTACTCATAAGCACTAACTAATAGTGTGAAACGCGTCAGCTGTATGCCCCTGTATTTTGCTGTGGTGTTTGAAAACTTTTACCAATAAAAGGCAACCGAGAGGTTTTTCCAGAGTGCGGCTGTCCAAACATTTCTTTCTACATCTACCCGCAGACTGTGTGGCCGGAAGTGGGTGCAAATACCCACTTTAAACAGGTATCTGCACCCCCCTCCCCCCTGAAAGGTGTCGAATGTGACACCGGAGGGGGGGGAAGGGCTCCGACAAGCGGGAGCGGAGGAGGAGGGTGGAGCTACTCTTCCAGGCCTCACACGCTCGAATTTCAAACTAATTTTCTTTTTAAAGTCAGAACGTTTTTTTTTTTTTGTGATCTATGAAATTTGGCCGACCACGCCTTCATGTTGCTACAGAAAATCATTTTCGTGGTCGGCAATTTTCTTTTCTTGCGCATGCGCTTTTTTTTTCTATTACATTTCTCGCACGATCCTTCCATCACTGATTAGAAAAACTGTTAGTTTTTCCAAAAATTTCCAACATGTCCGATTCCTCGAATTTGATCGCCGCACGAAAATCAGCGCCCGCCTCACTAACGGTGCAAAATCCCTACGATAATTCCTTGATACGGTTTTCGAAAGAAAATTATTTCGTAATTCGAACCGCATATGGGCCGGATTAACTCTCGTTCCCTTTTCCTGGTTTTGATAAAATGCGGTTAAAAATGAAGATATTTGACATCCTATTAATGGTAAAAATATAATTCTTGTGTGGAATTCCCGTTGTACGTTGTTTTTAGTATCGGCACGCACTTTACCGAATGCTGATTTCTCCACCAATCTAATCTAATCAGCCTTTTGGCTAAGATCAAGTGTAGTATCTGTAACGGAATTGACCCGTGACAGACTGAGATATTCCTATGTCTAGGGTCACCTTATGTCCACTAGGGCCATAGGGTGACAAAGAAATTATATCATGTATTACAGAAGATGGGACATTAATAATAATTCATATTTCAGGACTGGAGTATTGCAAGGGGCCATGTTGACTTGAGACCAGGTTAACAAGACAGTGACTCATCCCTCTGTATAATAGGCTTTTGAAATACTAAGTGAAGCCGGGCTTGTGAAATACCTTTCATTCTGTGGAAAGGTGTTAATTGCATCGGGGCCTGAAAGACCTGTTGATTGTGTGATTCATTGTGTTTAAAACAATGTGTTAAAGTCTCCATTCAGATGTACTGAATTAGCATGTCAATTATGTTTAGGAATGTATTGATGCTCAGGTGTCAGAGACAGTACATCTGTCTAGATAATGTGGATTGAGGTCAAGGCATTGTGTAATTGTAGTTTGCAATGTGACAGATCTGTCAGTAACGGTGCCGAAATGTCTATTACATAATTAGCCTCAGTGTGTGAATTGGGGGGTGGAGATGGCATTGTCCTGTGATTGGCTGTAACATCTTGTACTGTATAAGAAGCTGAGAAGAACCCATTAAAGTGTTCATATCTTTGAAACCAGTACCAGAGCTTATGTCTCGGTTATTATGGGAAATTATATGGATCGTGTATGGAGGATTGTCGGAGTGTGTCGGATAAGCTTGTCGTGGTTGGATGGAAGGTCGTAAACGGTGGTGACCGTTACAGTATCTGTTCTTATCAGTTGCCAGTAGGTGGTGCTATGCTAAGCCTCCTGAGTACACGGCGAGGTGGAAAGAGATGGTGGTTGGCAGATGCTAAGCCTGCTGGTGTGAAGGCAGAGGCCTTCTGATTTGGACGGAGAGGCATGAGTTCGAAGCTGACGGGCCGGGCCCCTGGTCTTTGGCCTGGATTTGGTGGTGCCTGCCCCGGTCAGTTGTTCGGGAGAGAAAACTTGCTCCTCCTTCCCCTTGGGCGGAACGGTTAGTATTTCCCGAATGTGATTAGGTGGGAGTGAGGGGAGTAGCCTGCTGAGGTGGGCTCTCCCCAATCTCTTCTCATACCTTCCTGGCTGGGAAGGGTGCTGCTGGTCCGGGCCGGGGGCCAGGGTCCGTTGAAAAGCCTGTGGAGATAGTGCCCCTGGAGTGGCAGTTCAGGGGTGCCATACCTTGCACAAGTGTTTTGAGAGGGACACTTACAAGTGTGGCACCTTGGTCACATCTCCACAACACACTATTTTACCACCTACCTCTAGGGCCGAGCCTTTTTGTCTAGGACCAGGGGAATTTTTGTTTCCTGGCCGGAGGGCCGGCCATCGTATTGCACGGTGGTCACTTTCCACTCACCTCTCCCACCTTCCTTCTCCCCCACTTTCTCTTTTATTCTACCCACATGTGTTGTCACGTTTCTGTCTTTTTTTGTTGGTGCACTTTGTGTACACTTTGGGCCAGATTCTCAAAACAGTTACGGCGGCGTATGTTTACGTCGATTCTCAAAGGCAGATACGTTAAAAAAAAAATAGGCTTCCTCCGCCAAAGTAACTAGCCTACGCCGGCGTATAATTGTGTGCAATTATACGCTGGCCGCTAGGTGGCGCTTCCGTCGATTACCCACATCAAATATGCAAATGAGCTAGATACGCCGATTCCCAAATGTAATTGCACCCCGGTCGTCGTATTTTACGTCGTTTGCGTAAGCGTAAAGTTACCCCTGCTATATGAGGGGTAACTTTGCGTACGCAATGTTAAGTATGGACGTCGATTTTTACATCGTTTGCGTAATTCGTTTGCGAATAGGGATTTGCGTAAGTTACGTCGAAACCAATGTATTTGCGGCGTAATTTGGAGCATTCGCACTGGGATGCGTCCACGGACAGCGCATGCGCAGTTAAAAAAAACGTCAAAACCGTGGGGTCACGATTCTTTTACATAAACCACGCCCACCTCATCCACATTTGCTTACGCCGGGCCATTTACGCTACGCTGCCGTAACCTTAGGACGCAAGTGCTTTGAGAATACAATACGGCACTTGCGTCCAGAGTTGCGGCGGCGTAGCGTAAATAGGATACGCTACGCCCCGCTCGTACTAACGCCGCTGTACAAGAATCTAGCCCAGTATGTGTGATTAGTAGGGTAGAGGTCCTCGGGCCAGCCCTGAACGCCTTGGGAGTAGGTGGACATGGCCTTCTGGCTTCGTTCGCCCGCTCTCATGGGGTCTCCCTTCGGGGGAGCCCCACCTGGGAGGGTTCTGTTTCGGCAGACCCTCCAAGGATGTTGGGTCCATGTGGCTTCGGCTGCACGGACCACAGATTACCTCAGTCCCTGCCAGGAGCCTAACCCCCCGGGGGATCAGGGTTGGGCCCTTATCGGAGGGCCACATGACGTAGCACCCGTCGCAGTTTTTTGTGTATCACTCTTTATGTGTGTGCACACTTTTTCTGCACCGGGTGGAGTTTTTGGGTTGTGTTTTGCACGCCACAGGCTTTTCAATAGAAAAAATAAATCTAATATTAGTGACAATATCTTCTTCAGACATTCTGGGCCAGATTCAGAGAGCCATTACGCCTGTGTAACTGGGTGTTAGACTGGAGTAATTTCAAATTACGCGCGTTTTCTAGCTAGTCGAAAACCTCAAACCATGAATAGACGGCTGCGGGCTTCAATTCGACTGGATTACGTGTTCGTACGCCTTCGGATCTACGCTGCAATAAAATTTGCGGCCGCTGGGTGGACTTCCCGTCGTTTTCCGCGTCGGGGTATGCTAATGAGCTTTTGCCGGCGATCCCCGAAATTACGATCTTCATTCGCAATCTCTTACGGCACCTTTAGTCATCTTTTTTTTGCGTATCACTATACCAGCTTTTTGCTGGTCTAATATTAGACAGCCCATGTTAAGTATGGCCGTCGTTCCCGCGTGGAATTTCTACGCTTTCCGACGTCTTTTATTATTTTTAAAGTAAGTCGTCCGGGAATAGGAATGTTCGTAAACGACGCTACTCAAACAACGAATGACGTAACGACGTGATTTCGCGCAATGCACGGCGGGAAATTTCTGAACGGAGCATGCGCAGTTCGATCGCCGCGGGGACGAGCATAATTTAAATGCTTCACGCCCCCCAATCGCGTATTTCGATTACGTGGCGAGAAATAGACTACGCCGCCGTAGTGTACGGGCAAAAATCGACCAGGATTCGGTGTAGAGCCTGGTGAAATACGGCAGCGTAGAGTATTTTGATTACGCAGCGCAATATTAAGTGTATCTGAATCTGGCCCTTTTTATCTATCTCTAATTCATGGAGGAGTAATAAAAGAAACATTCTGATTGGATGCTTTTATTGGCGGAGATTTTTTGGACTTTGATGCATTGTGAAGGATGTGATTCCCGAGAATTGTGACTCATCACCCGGAATATCAGGACTCTTCAATGATAGAACCCGTCTACGTGGCACGCATCTTCCACTTCATGGTTATTAAGGTCTCCATTGGTTTATTTACACTGCTGAGTGTCTCTTATTCCATTGTAAAGGTCAGACTTTCCTAATTTCTTAATAAGATTTCCTTCATTTGAAGAGAAGACACTTGAGGAAATCCCGTCTGCTCCACGAGGATTACATCTGAAGTCTGCGCAGAGAGAAAAGACACAACGTCATGCAGATTTGTAATAAATACATCATTAGATGCATACAAGCAGAGTAAGGACCTAAATGTGACCCGGTATCAGCCTCATGCAGTCCCTGTACAGCAGAGCTGGAGTGTGAGAGGAAGAAGCAGCAGGAGGAGCCAATCAATTCAAGAAGGACACTGATAGGGGGAGAGAGCAGAGTGACAGAGAGATGAGCTCATCACTGTGCTGCTTCTCCTTTCACTGTCCAATCACAGGCTGGGGGCAGGAAAAGGGAATAGGTTGAATGAGAGAAAGAAAAGAAAGGCGCACCAGTCTGGTGTATTACCGCTTGACAATTTATTGAATAATAAAAATATTAAAAACTACTCACAAAAGACGTAACAAAACAGGCTTGTCAACAGGCAATGAGGTATGTTCCCCTCAGACCGCACTCCACAATGGGGGGACTGGAAGTATGTTACTGCTGGCTGACGCGTTTCGAGGCGTCTGGGGCCTTGAATGATGCTGGCCATCAGTGGCATCTCTAGGTGGTGGCTTTTGGGACTATAGCCCCGAACATGGGGCCCATAGCCCCAAATCTCTGAGAGACGGCTGTAACCATGGCCTCTCTACAGCCGGGCCATGAGTGCGGCGGGCAGCACCGGAGAGCCAGGCGGCCCTAGAGAGGAGAGAGATGACATCATGCCTCACTGCCTGCCCTCTGTTTGGGGACTCTGATGTAAGTGGGGGGGGGGTTCTCTGGGGACCCTGATGTAAGGAGTGGCTCTCTGGGGACTCTGAGGTAAGGAAAGGCTCTCTTGGGGGGGGGGGCTCTCTGGTAAACCTGATGTAAGTGGGGGGCTCTCTGGTAATCTTGATGTAAGTGGAGATCTCTGGGGATCCTGCTGTAAGGGGGGATCTCTGGGGACCCTGATGTAAAGGGGATCTCTGGGGACCCTGATGTAAGGGGGGATCTCTGGGGACCCTGATGTAAAGGGGATCTCTGGGGACCCTATTGTAAAGGGGATCTCTGGGGACCCTGATGTAAGGGGGGATCTCTGGGGACCCTGATGTAAAGGGGATCTCTGGGGACCCTGATGTAAGTAGGGGCTCTCTGGGGATCCTGATGTAAGTACGGGCTCTCTGGGAACCCTGATGTAAGTGCAGATCTCTGGGGACCCTGGTGTAAGGGGTATCTCTGGTAATCCTGCTGTAAGTAGGAGAGGCTCTCTGGGGACCCTGATGTAAGGGGGACCTCTGGGGACCCTGATGTAAGTAGGGGCTCTCTGTAAACCCTGATGTAAGGGGAGACCTCTGGGGACCCTGATGTAAGTAGGGGCTCTCTGTAAACCCTGATGTAAGGGGAGACCTCTGGGGACCCTGATGTAAGTAGGGGCTCTGGGGATCCTGATGTAAGTAGGGGCTCTCTGGGGATCCTGATGTAAGTAGGGGCTCTCTGGTAATCCTGCTGTAAGTAGGGGAGGCTCTCTGGAGACCCTGATGTAAGGGGGACCTCTGGGGACCCTGATGTAAGTAGGGGCTCTCTGTAAACCCTGATGTAAGGGGAGACCTCTGGGGACCCTGATGTAAGTAGGGGCTCTCTGTAAACCCTGATGTAAGGGGAGACCTCTGGGGACCCTGATGTAAGTAGGGGCTCTGGGGATCCTGATGTAAGTAGGGGCTCTCTGGGGATCCTGATGTAAGTAGGGGCTCTCTGGTAATCCTGCTGTAAGTAGGGGAGGCTCTCTGGGGACCCTGATGTAAGGGGGACCTCTGGGGACCCTGATGTAAGTAGGGGCTCTCTGTAAACCCTGATGTAAGGGGAGACCTCTGGTGACCCTGATGTAAGTAGGGGCTCTCTGTAAACCCTGATGTAAGGGGAGACCTCTGGTGACCCTGATGTAAGTAGGGGCTCTCTGTAAACCCTGATGTAAGGGGAGACCTCTGGGGACCCTGATGTAAGTAGGGGCTCTGGGGATCCTGATGTAAGTAGGGGCTCTCTGGGGATCCTGATGTAAGTAGGGGCTCTCTGGTAATCCTGCTGTAAGTAGGGGAGGCTCTCTGGGGACCCTGATGTAAGGGGGACCTCTGGGGACCCTGATGTAAGTACGGGCTCTCTGGGAACCCTGATGTAAGTGGAGATCTCTGGGGACCCTGGTGTAAGGGGTATCTCTGGTAATCCTGCTGTAAGTAGGGGAGGCTCTCTGGGGACCCTGATGTAAGGGGGACCTCTGGGGACCCTGATGTAAGTAGGGGCTCACTGTAAACCCTGATGTAAGGGGAGACCTCTGGGGACCCTGATGTAAGTAGGGGCTCTCTGTAAACCCTGATGTAAGGGGAGACCTCTGGGGACCCTGATCTAAGTAGGGGCTCTCTGGGGACCCTGATGTAAGTAGGGGCTCTCTGGGAACCCTGGTGTAAAGGGGGGCTCTGGGGACCCTGATGTAAGTAGGGGCTCTCTGTAAACCCTGATGTAAGGGGAGACCTCTGGGGACCCTGATGTAAGTAGGGGCTCTCTGTAAACCCTGATGTAAGGGGAGACCTCTGGGGACCCTGATCTAAGTAGGGGCTCTCTGGGGACCCTGATGTAAGTAGGGGCTCTCTGGGAACCCTGGTGTAAAGGGGGGCTCTGGGGACCCTGATGTAAGTAGGGGCTCTCTGGTAATCCTGCTGTAAGTAGGGGAGGCTCTCTAGGGACCCTGATGTAAGGGGAGACCTCTGGGGACCCTGATGTAAGTAGGGGCTCTCTGGGAACCCTGGTGTAAAGGGGGGCTCTGGGGACCCTGATGTAAGTAGGGGCTTTCTGTAAACCCTGATGTAAGGGGAGACCTCTGGGGACCCTGATGTAAGTAGGGGCTCTCTGTAAACCCTGATGTAAGGGGAGACCTCTGGGGACCCTGATCTAAGTAGGGGCTCTCTGGGGACCCTGATGTAAGTAGGGGCTCTCTGGGAACCCTGGTGTAAAGGGGGGCTCTGGGGACCCTGATGTAAGTAGGGGCTCTCTGGTAATCCTGCTGTAAGTAGGGGAGGCTCTCTAGGGACCCTGATGTAAGGGGAGACCTCTGGGGACCCTGATGTAAGTAGGGGCTCTCTGGTAATCCTGCTGTAAGTAGGGGAGGCTCTCTAGGGACCCTGATGTAAGGGGAGACCTCTGGGGACCCTGATGTAAGTAGGGGCTCTCTGGGAACCCTGGTGTAAAGGGGGGCTCTGGGGACCCTGATGTAATGATAATATATATAATGTATTATATACATGTGTATGCCCGCCCAAGTGTTTGACTTTCTTTCCTTCGCTGCTATGGGCTCCAGCCCCAGTTCTTTTGTGGACCCAGCAACCCCCCCTTCTGGCCTCCAACTCTAGTGGCAGAAAAATGTAATGGAAATGTGAATAAGCAATAATACGATAGGCCGATATTCATACCTTAGTGTGCCCAACAAACCAAGGGGGCAGTGCAGTGAGTGCTTGGCGGGGAGTCTTCTGTAGGAACCACAAGGGGGGGAGGGGGCGGGTACAGAACAGAATACGGGATCTCCATTTATTACATTTGTGTCATGTGATTTCTCTGGTGATTTTTGGTTGATATTTTGTCTCTATGATAAAAATTACAGACCCTTCATTTCTATGTAAGGGGGAAACAATCTGCAGGGGAGACGATCGTTATTCCCCCTCCCCCTCTGTATGCTATTTATAGTATCTGTGCCGGTCCGGTGATGTTTGATGCGTCGCTCTGTGTCGATCGGTGTGTTTGCTGTGGGTGGAAGGCTTGGCATCCAACGTTCTTTAGTGGAGGGATCGTCACTGTAACATCTCACAATGCCAGGAGATCTCTGTTTGTATTGTGGAGTTGGGTAACAAAGCTGATTGTTTGTTCCTGTCGGCCCTTCCTTGCCGCTTTACTTGCGGTAATAACCAGTGTGTCACGGCATTAATACCTTCTTATCTGGGGAGCCAAACAATTCCAAAACATAAAGTTGATGTAAAGTTTCCCTTTTTTGTTAACCCTTTGTTACGGCTCCGTGCCGCCGCTCTCTCTGTACCGCCCCCTTCTGGCTGCGCGGCATTTCTCAGGACGGGTTTCCCGATGGTGACAACCATATGTCATTCCTGGGTGTGGTGAAACCGCGGCTCATTGTCTCCATTGAACGTCCTTGTGACAAGGTAACAATGCAGGAGAACAATAAGGGGGAGGCACAGCGGAAGTGCCTGGACAAGGACTTGATGGCAGGATCACCAGGAATTGTTTTAATAAAAGCTGTAGATTAAAAAAAACACATTTGAAATGACCTTTTCCCGCCACTGGGTGACCTTTTCCTGACACGGGTGACCTTTTTCCTGGCTCTGAATGACCTTTTCCTGGCACTGGGTGACCTTTTTCCTGACACGGGTGACCTTTTCCTGGCACTGGGTGACCTTTTCCTGGCACTGGATGACCTTTTCCTGGCACTGGGTGACCTTTTTCCTGGCACTGGGTGACCTTTTCCTGGCACTGGGTGACCTTTTCCCGGCACTGGATGACCTTTTCCTGGCACTGGGTGACCTTTTCCCGGCACTGGATGACCTTTTCCTGGCACTGGGTGACCTTTTCCCGGCACTGGATGACCTTTTCCTGGCACTGGGTGACCTTTTTCCGGCACTGGATGACTTTTTCCTGGCACTGGGTGACCTTTTCCTGGTACTGGATGACCTTTTCCTGGCACTTAAGGACCTTTTCCCGGCACTGGGTGACCTTTTCCTGGCACTGGGTGACCTTTTCCTGGCACTGGGTGACCTTTTCCTGGCACTGGGTGACCTTTTCCCGGCACTGGGTGACCTTTTCCCGGCACTGGGTGACCTTTTCCCGGCACTGGATGACCTTTTCCTGGCACTGGGTGACCTTTTCCTGGCACTGGGTGACCTTTTCCCGGCACTGGGTGACCTTTTCCTGGCACTTAAGGACCTTTTCCCGGCACAGGGTGACCTTTTCCTGGCACTGGGTGACCTTTTCCCGGCACTGGATGACCTTTTCCTGGCACTGGGTGACCTTTTCCCGGCACTGGATGACCTTTTTCTCGGCAATGGGTGACCTTTTCCCGGCACTGGGTGACCTTTTCCCGGCACTGGGTGACCTTTTCCTGGCACTGGATGACCTTTTCCCGGCACTGGGTGACCTTTTCCTGGCACTGGGTGACCTTTTCCTGGCAGTGGATGACCTTTTCCCGGCACTGGATGACCTTTTCCCGGCAGTGGATGACCTTTTCCCGGCACTGGATGACCTTTTCCCGGCACTGGGTGACCTTTTCCTGGCACTGGGTGACCTTTTCCTGGCAGTGGATGACCTTTTCCCGGCACTGGGTGACCTTTTCCTGGCAGTGGATGACCTTTTCCCGGCACTGGATGACCTTTTCCCGGCAGTGGATGACCTTTTCCTGGCACTGAGTGATCTTTTCTTGGCACTGGGTGACCTTTTTCTGGGACAAAAGGACCTGTTCCGGGCACTGGGTGACCTTTTCCTGGCAATGGGTGACCTTTTCCCAGCACTGGGTGACTTTTCCTGGCACTGGATGACCTTTTCCTGGCACCTGACAACCTTTTCCTGGCAATGGGTGACCTTTTCTGGCACTGGACGACCTTTTCCTGACACTGGGTGACCTTTTCCTGGCACCTGACGACCTTTTCCCGGCACTGGATGACCTTTTCCCAGCACTGGGTGACCTTTTCCCGGGCACTGCTTCCAGGCTCCATGTGTGTGCAATACACAGGAAATACATCCCAGTCCTTGTCCCTACAGAAAGCACCCATCTGCAGTCCATGACAGGGGCGGACTGACCATTCGGGCACTGTCCGAGGGCCCTGTGCCACTAGGGGGCCCCCTCAGTAAAACCAGGGACAGTATGTAAAAATCTTTTTTTAAATACCAAGTTTATAGCTATTGCCCGGGGGCCCCATAATCTCCTATTGCCCGGGGGCCCCATGAGTTGTCAGTCCGCCCCTGGTCCATGACCCCCCCTGAGAAGTGGGTGACATGCAGGGTCTTTGGGCGACGTTGACATCGGACAATCAGACAAGATCTATGTATTGGTTTGGAGGTGTTTATGTAACGGAGAGTTTCCGGGCGCACAATGTACACAACGCCGATCATGTAACAAAGATTTATTACAAATGTTACACATCAATGAGCAACAATAAAACCTGAAAGTTGCCGGTCCGGTGGACACAAATATACAATCAGGAAATGATCGATGTGCCGGATGTGAGATTCTGAGGGCGACAAACACAAAAATTCACTCAGAAGAGAAGATTTAGGGCTTCATTTCCACGGACGTTTTTACAGCCACTTTTCTGAGCGTTTTTTGCAGCTTAACCCTTTCCCGCCGACAGGACGCAGATATGCGTCCTCAGCTTTCAGGGGCTATACCGGGATAATGCCCGCAGCTGCAGGCATCATCCCGCTACCGTTGTTTCAAGCGGGCGATTGTCTATCCCGACATAACAACCGATGTGGCTAAAAGCCGTTTGGTTGTTATGCCGGAGGAGCAGGAGGGGACATCCCCCCCCCCCCTCCCGCCGCCTCACGCCGCTCCGACCGGGCCTCCCGTCCCACCGGGACACCCGATCCTCCATCCGGCACCTCCGTTAGCTGGGCGCAGACTGAATGAAAGCCGTACGCGGCTGTGATTCAGTCTGAAAAGTGTAAACGCGGAAGCGACGTCATGACGTCACTTCCGGGTTTCTCGGCTGCCAATGGCGCCGGATTTTAAAAAAGTAAACAGTATTCAGAATCGCCGTTTTCGGCGATCTGAATACTTTGAAGTGTAAAGGAGGGACCGGGGGTCTTTTAGACCCCCGATCCCTCCATAAAGAGTACCTGTCACCTCCTATTACTGTCACAAGGGATGTTTACATTCCTTGTGACAGCAATAAAAGTTTAAAAATGTAAAAAAAAAAACACAATTTAATATTATAAAAATAAATAAAATAAATACGAATGTTTTTTTTCTTTAAAGCGCCCCCCTCCTCGCAACAAAGAAAACGCATACGGAACTCGCGCCCGCATAAGAAAACGGTGTTCAAATCACACATGTGAGGTATCGCCGCGATCGTGAGAGCGAGAGCAATAATTCTAGCACTAGAGCTCCTCTGTAAACCTAACCTGGTAACCGTAATTTTATTTTAAAGCATCGCCTATGGAGATTTTTAGGTACTGTAGTTTGTCGCCATTCCACGTGAAATTATAAAGCGTGACATGCTTGGTATCTATTTACTCGGCGCAACTTCATCTTTCACATTATCTAAAAAAATTGGGCTAACTTTACTTTTAAATTTTTTTTAAATTCATGAAAGTAAATTTTTCCCAAAAAGTTGCGTTTAAAACACCGCCACACAAATACCGTGTGACATAAAATATTGCAACAATCGCCATTTTATTCTCTAGATTGTCTGCTAAAAATATATATATAATGTTTGGGGGTTCTAGATAATTTTCTAGCAAAAAATACGGATTTTAACTTGTAAACACCAAATCCCATAAATAGGCATAGGCATGAAAGGGGTTAAAAACGTCTCTCCATGTTAGTCTATGGCCTCATGCCCACCATGGCGTGTTTGAGCTGTAGATGACTGAGGCGTTTTTAAACTGCAAAAAAATAAAATAAAAACAGGACCAGTGCGTTCCGAGGCTCCAGCAATAGAGCTGTAAAAACGCCAGACGTTAAAAAAAGCTCAAAAACGCGCAAAAACGCAAAAAAAAAACGCTACCGCTGCGTTTTTGAGCTCCAGCTCAAAAAAAAAAATTATATAAAAAAATAAATAAACATGGAGAGCTGTTTTTAAGCTGTAAAAAAGGGTAAAAAAAAGTGGCTGTGAAAACGTCCATGGAAACGAAGCCTTAAAAAAAGAATAGATATTTATTTATTAATAACAACATTCTAAAAGTAATGGATACATTTCATTCCAAGTCACAGGTATGCACCTCCCCCTAACCAATGACCATGAACTACTATATACATGTACAGATTGATGTGGCGTCCATATTTTTCAACAGTTTCGCCTATAAGGCTTCTTCAGGACTGGAGGTACGCAAACGGCACTTTTGTTATACTTGTAGAAAAAATAATAGCATCAGCCGGTCACCGGGGGTCCGATGTCCGGTCCTCATGTATAAGGAACATACAGTAAAACCTCGGATTGCTAATTAGTTCCAGGAACATGTTTGTAATCCAAAGCGCTTGTATATCAAAGCATTTTTTTTTAAAAGTATAAAAGAGAAGAGAGGCTCCGCCTCTAAGTGTAGCAATAAGTTGATAAATGTTGTCCCTTCATTACATGTCACCATATTGCTACACTTAGAGGAGGCGCCTCTCTTCTCTTTTTTTTTTTTTTTTTTTTTTTATATATTTTTTTTTTTTTTTTTTTTTTAAAGTGTATTTTTGTGCGTGAACTCGAGAGAGAGGAGCCGGACTGCAGGAGTTGGGAGTAGGCAGACCCTCCCCCCGGAGGCAATCGCCATCCTTCTCCATGCCCCTGGTGGCAATGGCGGGTGTGAAGGGGGGCCTCCCACTCACCCCGCCCTACCTGCTCCTCTTGGGAGCCCAACTGGGGCCCAACGGGACCCCAATGGGGCAGAGGGACTCCCCCTATGAGGGAGTGAGGGGGCCTAGCCCACCCAGCCAGCCCCGTAGGTCCTTCGCCTCTCTTTATTTTAAGAGACCGCATGGCCAAAGTGCATGTGTTTTAAACCAATTTTGTGTGCGTGCAAGTGTGGTGGTTTTTTGTGGGGGGGGGGTGGGCGTACTAAGCACAGGCGTACCTTGCATAGCACACCCACCGGGAGCCGGGCTGAGACCACCAAACTCAATTCACATGTAGCCGAGACCGGGATCCGAACCCTTGGCTGCAGAGGTGAATGGCTTGTCAGCGCAGTGCCAATCACGTTGAGCCACCACAGCTCCCCTCTTCTCTTTTATACTCAGTGGTGACGCTGCTCTTATATCAAGACATCGCTTGTATATCAAGGCAACATGTATTAAAATATTTAGCTTGTCTTGCAAAACGCTCTCAAACCAAGTTACTCTCAATCCAAGGTATAATAAAAACGAAACCTCTTCTTAGTGTTGGAAGGATTACGTGACGAGCGGTCTCCGTGTTTATGGAATGGCGTGCGTTGTCACCGATCGGTCTTTCACCTCATATTGGCTTCTTAAGTGGAGAATTATGAGGACAATTATTGACATCGACTGAAGTGAGAAATAAATCAAAGTGACAGCCGGGAAAATCCAACAAATGTGATAAAATGTAGAATGGTGATTATCCCCGCCCACCGCGGCACCGATCTGATTAGTCACCGGCGGTTTACTGACATCACCGGCCCTTTATTACTGGTCATGGGAGTCGCCTGGAAAGTTCAACTTTTCTGTTCTCTTTATCTGCTTGAAACCTACCCACCATCTCCCTCCCCACCCCCCATCAGCCCCCATCCCCCACCAGATCTGAATAGTCCTCGAGACTCCCCCATCACTGTCCCCGAGCCACCCCATCACTGTCCTCGAGCCTCCCCCATCACTGTCCCGAGCCTCCCCCATCACTGTCCCCGAGCCTCCCCCATCACTGTCCCCGAGCCTCCCCCATCACTGTCCCCGAGCCACCCCCCATCACTGTCCTCGAGCCTCCCCCATCACTGTCCTCGAGCCTCCCCCATCACTGTCCCCTAGCCTCCCCCATCACTGTCCCCGAGCCTCCCCCATCACTGTCCCCGAGCCTCCCCCATCACTGTCCCCAAGCCTCCCCATCACTGTCCCCGAGCCACCCCCATCACTGTCCCCGAGCCTCCCCCATCACTGTCCCCAAGCCTCCCCCATCACTGTCCCCGAGCCTCCCCATCACTGTCCCCGAGCCTCCCCCATCACTGTCCCCAAGCCTCCCCCATCACTGTCCCCGAGCCTCCCCCATTACTGTCCCTGAGTCACCCCCATCACTGTCCCCGAGCCTCCCCCATCACTGTCCACAAGCCTCCCCCATCACTGTCCCCGAGCCTCCCCCATCACTGTCCCCGAGCATCCCCCATCACTGTCCCCGAGCCTCCCCATCACTGTCCCCGAGCCTCCCCCATCACTGTCCCCAAGCCTCCCCCATCACTGTCCCCAAGCCTCCCCCATCACTGTCCCCGAGCCTCCCCCATTACTGTCCCTGAGTCACCCCCATCACTGTCCCCGAGCCTCCCCCATCACTGTCCACAAGCCTCCCCCATCACTGTCCCCGAGCCTCCCCCATCACTGTCCCCGAGCATCCCCCATCACTGTCCCCAAGCCTCCCCCATCACTGTCCCCGAGCCTCCCCCATCACTGTCCCCGAGCCTCCTCCATTACTGTCCCTGAGTCACCCCCATCACTGTCCCCGAGCCTCCCCCATCACTGTCCACAAGCCTCCCCCATCACTGTCCCCGAGCCTCCCCCATCACTGTCCCCGAGCCACCCCCATCACTGTCCCCGAACCACCCCCATCACTGTCCCCGAACCACCCCCATCACTGTCCCCGAACCACCCCCATCACTGTCCCCGAACCACCCCCATCACTGTCCCCGAACCACCCCCATCACTGTCCCCAAACCACCCCCATCACTGTCCCCAAGCCTCCCCCATCACTGTCCCCGAACCACCCCCATCACTGTCCCCGAGCCTCCCCCATCACTGTCCACAAGCCTCCCCCATCACTGTCCCCGAGCCTCCCCCATCACTGTCACCGAGCCTCCCCCATCACTGTCCCCAAGCCTCCCCCATCACTGTCCCCGAGCCTCCCCCATTACTGTCCCTGAGTCACCCCCATCACTGTCCCCGAGCCTCCCCCATCACTGTCCACAAGCCTCCCCCATCACTGTCCCCGAGCCTCCCCCATCACTGTCCCCGAGCCTCCCCCATCACTGTCCCCGAGCCACCCCCATCACTGTCCCCGAGCCACCCCCATCACTGTCCCCGAACCACCCCCATCACTGTCCCCGAACCTCCCCCATCACTGTCCCCAAGCCTCCCCCATCACTGTCCCCAAGCCTCCCCCATCACTGTCCCCGAGCCACCCCCATCACTGTCCCCGAGCCTCCCCCATCACTGTCCACAAGCCTCCCCCATCACTGTCCCCGAGCCTCCCCCATCACTATCCCCGAGCCTCCCCCATTACTGTCCCTGAGCCACCCCCATCAAATTCTCTGCAGCTATTACCTTTTGTACCACCACCCCCTCCCATTAGAATGTAAGCTCTATGAGTCGGGCCCTCCTGTACCTTCTGTATTGAACTATAATTGTGTTGCCCCCCCCCCCCCATACATTGTAAAGCGCTGTGTAAACTGTTGTCGCCATATAATAATATAACTGAGGGAACTCTTTACTTATCCACTTAATATATTGGTAATGCATTTTTGGCCCATATTTGGTACCCTTGGAATCTTGTTGGACCTGTTTGTAGTGAGAATCTTTGGTAACTTATCTCTGTGTGAGGTCTCCGCCCCTCCCCCAATATTTCTAATTCATATATCTGCCATACATCAGTGGTATCTACTACAGACCCCATGACATGAATGTGCGTTGAGACCTGAAACTTCATTATCTTGGATGTCTGTCTGGTTTTGTGAGGTGTCTCCATTCCCTGAGCTACAGACTTACCAGCACCCACCCAGTACCTGTCCTGAGGAAGCTAATAAGCTAACGAAACGCGTTGATGAGCGAATTTTTGGAGGCGTTATCGTATTGAATCTTCTTATTCTTGATATGTGACAAAGTTAATCCTTATTCCTTTGATCCAGCCCTCTGTAACCTGTAATGGTGTCTGTACACGGTGCTGTTTATATGTTTTTTTAATCATGTTGTAATAAAATGTATGTTTTTTTTAATGACCTTTCCTCTCATTATGTCACCACAAAGTCCACCAATTTTTGGAGTTTTTCAATCCTTTTTTATATATTTTGGAGGTTGGCATGGTGAGGACTGAGCGCCGTTCATTTAATAAAAATAAATATTTCACCTCTAAGGGGGGGGGTGGGGATTTATTTATTCTCATTCTTCCTGTTCCCTAACATGGGGACATTTAGAGGGGTAGACCTTACAACATCCAATCCACTCCTCCGATAAAACCTCCAGTGGCGGCTGGTGTTTTTTTTGGGGGGGTGGCGGCGGCGAACAACCACCCATCCCTCCCAGAGGCACCCCCCCACCCTGCTGTTTGCCAGTCATTCCGGCACTTACCCCATTGTGGCGGGTGTCAGGCAGCGTGGTGCAGCGAGTCCTCTCCTCCATGGCAGCTTTGAGCTCCTCCCCTTCTCTTCCTAGGCATCCAATAGGGGCGCCTGTCCTTTCAGCCAATCGGGTGACCGGTGGGTCAAAACCCACTGATTGGCCGGGAGGAGGATCAGTGATTCTCTGTTGTAAACACACCTGGGTGGGATTGTAGCCCAATCTCTGCGACCTGAGCCCACCCTATATTGAAGCCTCTTGGACCCCCTGGCTCTAATCGGTGCTTAAAAAGAAAACAGCCCCTCCCCTGCATTGGAATCCATGATCCAGTGTCCTGAAGGGGGCCGGACGCATAGATAGGGGAGGAGCCCGTGCGCCCCTAATAGATGGGCCGCCCTTTTTCTTTTCGACTCTAGAGGAAGGACATTCCCCGATGTCTTCTCTCCCCCCCCCCCTCCTCTCTACAACAAATGCTCGTTTTTGGGTGAAACGCGTCCTAGTCTGGGCTTTATGTTTCCTGTCCGGAACAATAAAGCTTCACTTACGCTGGATTTTTTGGTGCGCCAACGACACGCTTTTGGATCCCCTTCTACGGCAGAAGCCGGCAGCCGATCGTTAGAGAAGGTATGATCGGCAGGAGAAGGTAGAATGCTCCGGGGGAACGCGCTGGAGGGCGTGACTTCTCTTACATAACACTGAGTCACGCCGGTATCTTTTTATTGCCCTGATAGGTGAAATGAATGGGCCCGTGTTACACAATGATCAGAAGCAGAGCAAAGGCTCGGGGTGGTTTGTATTGGAAGTCCCGGCACTCCCGAGTCACTGTGTTCAGGTTGCCATAGAACGATCGTCTACACAACTCTCCCATTGTTCTATTTCCGATCCTGAATGACACTTTGTAATTGAGTTTCACCCAAATTCAGGCGATGATATTTAAAAACTATGTACCCCAGCCAAGTGCTACGTCATGGGACAGTGCTAATTATCACTGACACGTTTCACCCCCGGGGGGCGGGGATACAGCGAGGAGGATGATGATTCTACTAATCACTGAGGCCGGGGGGCACACCAGAGAACGCAGCGGCTCACAGAGGGGGAGGGGGGGATCCGATGCGTCTCCATTCACCAATTCAGGTTCACTTTCAGCACCAATCTTGGGCAGAATTTGGACCAGAAGACACACAGGACTCTGCAATTTTCTCCGGAGATGTGCGATCCGCTCCGGAGATGTGCGATCCGCTCCGGAGATGTGAGATCCGCTCTGGAGATGTGCGATCCGCTCCGGAGATGTGCGATCCGCTCCGGAGATGTGAGATCCGTTCCGGAAATGTGAGATCCGCTCCGGAGATGTGCGATCCGCTCCGGAGATGTGAGATCCGCTCCGTAGATGTGCGATCCGCTCCAGAGATGTGCGATCCGCTCCGGAGATGTGCGATCCGCTCCGGAGATGTGAGATCCGCTCCGGAGATGTGAAATCCGCTCCGGAGATGTGAGATCCGCTCCGGAGATGTGCAATCCGCTCCGGAGATGTGCGATCCGTTCAGGAGGTGTGCGATCCGCTCCGGAGATGTGAGATCCGCTCCGGAGATGTAAGAACCATCCTGGAGATGTGAGATCCGCTCCGGAGATGTAAGATCCATCCTGGAGATGTGAGATCCGCTCTGGAGATGTAAGATCCATCCTGGAGATGTGAGATCCGCTCTGGAGATGTAAGATCCATCCTGGAGATGTGAGATCCGCTCTGGAGATGTGCAATCCGCTCCGGAGATGTGCGATCCGTTCAGGAGGTGTGCGATCCGCTCCGGAGATGTGCGATTCGCTGCGGGGCCGATCCGGAGATGTGGGATCTGCTCCGGAGATGTGGGGTCCGCTCCGGAGATGTGAGATCCGTTCCAGAGATGTGAGATCCGCTCCGGATATGTGCAGTCCGCTCCGGAGATGTGAGATCCGCTCCGGAGATGTGAGACCCGCTCTGGAGATGTGAGATCCGTTCCAGAGATGTGAGATCCGCTCCGGAGATGTGCAATCCGCTCCGGAGATGTGCGATCCGTTCAGGAGGTGTGCGATCCGCTCCGGAGATGTGCGATTCGCTGCGGGGCCGATCCGGAGATGTGGGATCTGCTCCGGAGATGTGGGGTCCGCTCCGGAGATGTGAGATCCGTTCCTGAGATGTGAGATCCGCTCCGGAGATGTGCAGTCCGCTCCGGAGATGTGAGATCCGCTCCGGAGATGTGAGATCCGCTCCGGAGATGTTCGATCCGCTCCGGAGATGTGCGATCCGCTCCGGAGATGTGCGATCCGTTCAGGAGATGTGCGATCCGCTCCGGAGATGTGCGATCCGCTCTGGAGATGTGCGATCCGCTCCGGAGATGTGCGATCCGTTCAGGAGATGTGAGACCCGCTTCGGGGATGTGAGATCCGCTCCGGAGATGTTCGATCCGCTCCAGAGATGTGCGATCCGCTCCGGAGATGTTCGATCCGCTCCAGAGATGTGCGATCCGCTCCGTAGATGTGCGATCCGCTCCGGAGATGTGCGATCCGCTCCGGAGATGTGCGATCCGCTCCGGAGATGTGCGATCCGCTCCGGAGATGTGCGATCCGCTCCGGAGATGTGAGATCCGCTCTGGAGATGTGCGATCCGCTCCGGAGATGTGCGATCCGCTCCGGAGATGTGCGATCCGTTCAGGAGATGTGCGATCCGCTCCGGAGATGTGCGATCCGCTCCGGAGATGTGCGATCCGTTCAGGAGATGTGCGATCCGCTCCGGAGATGTGCGATCCGCTCCGGAGATGTGCGATCCGCTCCGGAGATGTGCGATCCGTTCAGGAGATGTGCGATCCGCTCCGGAGATGTGCGATCCACTCCGGAGATGTGCGATCCGTTCAGGAGATGTGCGATCCGCTCCGGAGATGTGCAATCCGCTCCGGAGATGTGAGATCCGCTCCGGAGGTGTGCGATTCGCTGCGGAGATGTGAGACCCGCTTCGGGGATGTGAGATCCGCTCCGGAGATGTTCGATCCGCTCCAGAGATGTGCGATCCGCTCCGGAGATGTTCGATCCGCTCCAGAGATGTGCGATCCGCTCCGTAGATGTGAGATCCGCTCTGGAGATGTGCGATTCCCTGCGGGGGTTGTGAGATCCGCTCTGGAGATGTGCGATCCGCTCCGGAGATGTGCGATCCGTTCAGGAGATGTGCGATCCACTCCGGAGATGTGCAATCCGCTCCGGAGATGTGCAATCCGCTCCGGAGGTGTGCGATTCGCTGCGGAGATGTGAGACCCGCTTCGGGGATGTGAGATCCGCTCCGGAGATGTTCGATCCGCTCCAGAGATGTGCGATCCGCTCCGGAGATGTTCGATCCGCTCCAGAGATGTGCGATCCGCTCCGTAGATGTGAGATCCGCTCTGGAGATGTGCGATTCCCTGCGGGGGTTGTGAGATCCGCTCTGGAGATGTGCGATCCGCTCCGGAGATGTGCGATCCGCTCCGGAGATGTGCGATCCGTTCAGGAGATGTGCGATCCGCTCCGGAGATGTGCGATTCGCTGCGGGGCCGATCCGGAGATGTGGGATCTGCTCCGGAGATGTGAGATCCGCTCCGGAGATGTGCGATCCGCTCCGTAGATGTGAGGTCCGCTCCAGAGATGTGCGATCCGCTCCGGAGATGTGAGATCCGCTCTGGAGATGTGCGAATCCCTGCGGGGATGTGAGACCCGCTTCGGGGATGTTCGATCCGCTCCGGAGATGTTCGATCCGCTCCAGAGATGTGCGATCCGCTCCGTAGATGTGAGATCCGCTCTGGAGATGTGCGATTCACTGCGGGGGTTGTGAGATCCGCTCTGGAGATGTGAGATCCGCTCCGGAGATGTGAGATCCGCTCCGTAGATGTGAGATCCGCTCTGGAGATGTGCGATTCCCTGCGGGGGTTGTGAGATCCGCTCTGAAGATGTGAGATCCGCTCTGGAGATGTGAGATCCACTCCGGAGATGTGCGATCCGCTCCGGAGATGTGAGATCCGCTCCGGAGATGTGCGATCCGCTCCGGAGATGTGAGATCCGCTCCGGAGATGTGCGATCCGCTCCGGAGATGTGCGATCCGTTCAGGAGATGTGCGATCCGCTCCGGATATGTGCAATCCGCTCCGGAGATGTGAGATCCGCTCCGGAGATGTGAGATCCGCTCCAGAGATGTGAGATCCGCTCCGGAGATGTGCAATCCGCTCCGGAGATGTGTGATCCGTTCAGGAGGTGTGCGATCGGCTCCGGAGATGTGCGATTCGCTGCGGGGCCGATCCGGAGATGTGGGATCTGCTCCGGAGATGTGGGGTCCGCTCCGGAGATGTGAGATCTGTTCCAGAGATGTGAGATCCGCTCCGGAGATGTGCGATCCGTTCAGGAGGTGTGCGATCCGCTCCGGAGATGTGCGATTCGCTGCGGGGCCGATCCGGAGATGTGGGGTCCGTTCCAGAGATGTGAGATCCGCTCCGGAGATGTGAGATCCGCTCCGGAGATGTGAGATCCGCTCCGGAGATGTGAGACCCGCTTCGGAGATGTGCGATCCGTTCAGGAGATGTGCGATCCGCTCCGGAGATGTGCGATCCGCTCTGGAGATGTGCGATCCGCCATGGAGATGTGCGATCCATTCAGGAGATGTGAGATCCGCTCCGGAGATGTGAGATCCGCTCCGGAGATGTGCGATCCGCTCTGGAGATGTGAGATCCGCTCCGGAGATGTGCGATCCGCTCCGGAGATGTGCGATCCGCTCCGGAGATGTGCGATCCGCTCCGGAGATGTGCGATCCGCTCCGGAGATGTGCGATCCGCTCCGGAGATGTGCGATCCGCTCCGGAGATGTGCGATCCGCTCCGGAGATGTGCGATCCGCTCCGGAGATGTGAGATCCGCTCTGGAGATGTGCGATCCGCTCCGGAGATGTGCGATCCGCTCCGGAGATGTGCGATCCGTTCAGGAGATGTGCGATCCGCTCCGGAGATGTGCGATCCGCTCCGGAGATGTGCGATCCGTTCAGGAGATGTGCGATCCGCTCCGGAGATGTGCAATCCGCTCCGGAGATGTGAGATCCGCTCCGGAGATGTGCAATCCGCTCCGGAGGTGTGCGATTCGCTGCGGAGATGTGAGACCCGCTTCGGGGATGTGAGATCCGCTCCGGAGATGTTCGATCCGCTCCAGAGATGTGCGATCCGCTCCGGAGATGTTCGATCCGCTCCAGAGATGTGCGATCCGCTCCGTAGATGTGAGATCCGCTCTGGAGATGTGCGATTCCCTGCGGGGGTTGTGAGATCCGCTCTGGAGATGTGAGATCCGCTCCGGAGATGTGAGATCCACTCCGGAGATGTGAGATCCACTCCGGAGATGTGAGATCCGCTCCGGAGATGTGCGATCCGCTCCGGAGATGTGAGATCCGCTTCGGAGATGTGCGATCGGCTCCGGAGATGTGCGATCCGCTCCGGAGATGTGAGATCCGCTCCGGAGATGTGAGATCCGCTTCGGAGATGTGCGATCGGCTCCGGAGATGTGCGATCCGCTCTCCGGAGATGTGAGATCCGCTCCGGAGATGTGCGATCCGCTCCAGAGATGTGAGATCCGTTCAGGAGATGTGAGATCCGCTCCGGAGATGTGCGATCCGCTCCGGAGATGTGAGATCCGCTCCAGAGATGTGAGATCCGCTCCGGAGATGTGCAATTCGCTCCGGAGATGTGCAATCCGCTCCGGAGATGTGAGATCCGCTCCGGAGATGTGAGATCCGCTCCGGAGATGTGAGATCCGCTCCGGAGATGTGCAATCCGCTCTGGAGATGTGCGATCCGTTCAGGAGGTGTGCGATCCGCTCCGGAGATGTGCGATTCGCTGCGGGGCCGATCCGGAGGTGTGAGATCCGCTCCGGAGATGTGAGATCCGTTCCAGAGATGTGAGATCCGCACCGGAGATGTTCGATCCGCTCCGGAGATGTGAGATCCGCTCCGGAGATGTGAGATCCGTTCCGGAAATGTGAGATCCGCTCCGGAAATGTGAGATCCGCTCCGGAGATGTGAGATCCGCTCCGTAGATGTGCGATCCGCTCCAGAGATGTGCGATCCGCTCCGGAGATGTGCAATCCGCTCCGGAGATGTGAGATCCGCTCCGGAGATGTGAAATCCGCTCCGGAGATGTGCGATCCGTTCAGGAGGTGTGCGATCCGCTCCGGAGATGTGCGATCCGTTCAGGAGGTGTGCGATCCGCTCCGGAGATGTGCGATTCGCTGCGGGGACGATCCGGAGATGTGGGATCTGCTCTGGAGATGCGGGGTCCGCTCCGGAGATGTGAGATCCGTTCCAGAGATGTGAGATCCGCTCCGGAGATGTGAGATCCGCACCGGAGATGTGCGATCCGCTCCGGAGATGTGCGATCCGCTCCGGAGATGTGAGTTCCGTTCCGGAAATGTGAGATCCGCTCCGGAGATGTGCGATCCGCTCCGGAGATGTGAGATCCGTTCCGGAAATGTGAGATCCGCTCCGGAGATGTGCGATCCGCTCCGGAGATGTGCGATCCGCTCCGGAGCTGTGAGATCCGCTCCGGAAATGTGTGATCCGTTCCGGAGATGTGAGATCCGCTCCGGAGATGTGCGATCCGCTCCGGAGATGTGCGATCCGCTCCGGAGATGTGCGATCCGCTCCGGAGATGTGTGATCCGCTCCGGAGATGTGAGATCCGCTCCGGAGATGTAAGATCCATCCTGGAGATGTGAGATCCGCTCTGGAGATGTGAGATCCGCTCCGGAGATGTGAGATCCGCTCCGGAGATGTGAGATCCGCTCCGGAGATGTAAGATCCATCCTGGAGATGTGAGATCCACTCTGGAGATGTGCGATTCGCTCCGGAGATGTGAGATCCGCTCCGGAGATGTAAGATCCATCCTGGAGATGTGAGATCCGCTCTGGAGATGTGAGATCCGCTCCGGAGATGTAAGATCCATCCTGGAGATGTGAGATCCGTTCTGGAGATGTAAGATCCATCCTGGAGATGTGAGATCCGCTCTGGAGATGTAAGATCCATCCTGGAGATGTGAGATCCGCTCTGGAGATGTAAGATCCATCCTGGAGATGTGAGATCCGCTCTGGAGATGTGAGATCCGCTCTGGAGATGTGAGAACCGCTCCGGAGATGTAAGATCCATCCAGGAGATGTGAGATCCGCTCCGGAGATGTAAGATCCATCCAGGAGATGTGAGATCCGCTCTGGAGATGTAAGATCCGCTCCGGAGATGTGAGATCCGCTCTGGAGATGTAAGATCCATCCTGGAGATGTGAGATCCGCTCTGGAGATGTGAGATCCGCTCAGGAGATGTGAGATCCGCTCTGGAGATGTAAGATCCATCCTGGAGATGTAAGATCCGCTCTGGAGATGTGAGATCCGCTCTGGAGATGTGAGATCCGCTCAGGAGATGTGAGATCCGCTCTGGAGATGTAAGATCCATCCTGGAGATGTGAGATCCGCTCCGGAGATGTAAGATCCATCCAGGAGATGTGAGATCCGCTCCGGAGATGTAAGATCCATCCAGGAGATGTGAGATCCGCTCCGGAGATGTAAGATCCATCCTGGAGATGTGAGATCCGCTCTGGAGATGTAAGATCCATCCTGGAGATGTGAGATCCGCTCTGGAGATGTAAGATCCATCCTGGAGATGTGAGATCCGCTCCGGAGATGTAAGATCCATCCTGGAGATGTGAGATCCGCTCTGGAGATGTAAGATCCATCCTGGAGATGTGAGATCCGCTCCGGAGATGTAAGATCCATCCAGGAGATGTGAGATCCGCTCCGGAGATGTAAGATCCATCCAGGAGATGTGAGATCCGCTCCGGAGATGTAAGATCCACTCCGGAGATGTGAGATCCGCTCTGGAGATGTAAGATCCATCCTGGAGATGTGAGATCCGCTCTGGAGATGTGAGATCCGCTCAGGAGATGTGAGATCCGCTCTGGAGATGTAAGATCCATCCTGGAGATGTGAGATCCGCTCTGGAGATGTGAGATCCGCTCAGGAGATGTGAGATCCGCTCTGGAGATGTAAGATCCATCCTGGAGATGTGAGATCCGCTCCGGAGATGTAAGATCCATCCAGGAGATGTGAGATCCGCTCCGGAGATGTAAGATCCATCCTGGAGATGTGAGATCCGCTCTGGAGATGTAAGATCCATCCTGGAGATGTGAGATCCGCTCTGGAGATGTAAGATCCATCCTGGAGATGTGAGATCCGCTCTGGAGATGTAAGATCCGCTCCGGAGATGTGAGATCCGCTCCGGAGATGTAAGATCCATCCTGGAGATGTGAGATCCGCTCTGGAGATGTAAGATCCATCCTGGAGATGTGAGATCCGCTCTGGAGATGTAAGATCCGCTCTGGAGATGTAAGATCCGCTCTGGAGATGTAAGATCCATCCTGGAGATGTGAGATCCGCTCTGGAGATGTAAGATCCATCCTGGAGATGTGAGATCCGCTCTGGAGATGTAAGATCCGCTCCGGAGATGTGAGATCCGCTCTGGAGATGTAAGATCCATCCTGGAGATGTGAGATCCGCTCTGGAGATGTGAGATCCGCTCAGGAGATGTGAGATCCGCTCTGGAGATGTAAGATCCATCCTGGAGATGTGAGATCCGCTCTGGAGATGTGAGATCCGCTCAGGAGATGTGAGATCCGCTCTGGAGATGTAAGATCCATCCTGGAGATGTGAGATCCGCTCTGGAGATGTGAGATCCGCTCTGGAGATGTGAGATCCGCTCAGGAGATGTGAGATCCGCTCTGGAGATGTAAGATCCATCCTGGAGATGTGAGATCCGCTCCGGAGATGTAAGATCCATCCAGGAGATGTGAGATCCGCTCCGGAGATGTAAGATCCATCCAGGAGATGTGAGATCCGCTCCGGAGATGTAAGATCCATCCTGGAGATGTGAGATCCGCTCTGGAGATGTAAGATCCATCCTGGAGATGTGAGATCCGCTCTGGAGATGTAAGATCCATCCTGGAGATGTGAGATCCGCTCCGGAGATGTAAGATCCATCCTGGAGATGTGAGATCCGCTCTGGAGATGTAAGATCCATCCTGGAGATGTGAGATCCGCTCCGGAGATGTAAGATCCATCCAGGAGATGTGAGATCCGCTCCGGAGATGTAAGATCCATCCAGGAGATGTGAGATCCGCTCCGGAGATGTAAGATCCACTCCGGAGATGTGAGATCCGCTCTGGAGATGTAAGATCCATCCTGGAGATGTGAGATCCGCTCTGGAGATGTGAGATCCGCTCAGGAGATGTGAGATCCGCTCTGGAGATGTAAGATCCATCCTGGAGATGTGAGATCCGCTCTGGAGATGTGAGATCCGCTCAGGAGATGTGAGATCCGCTCTGGAGATGTAAGATCCATCCTGGAGATGTGAGATCCGCTCTGGAGATGTGAGATCCGCTCAGGAGATGTGAGATCCGCTCCGGAGATGTAAGATCCATCCTGGAGATGTGAGATCCGCTCTGGAGATGTAAGATCCATCCTGGAGATGTGAGATCCGCTCTGGAGATGTAAGATCCATCCTGGAGATGTGAGATCCGCTCTGGAGATGTAAGATCCGCTCCGGAGATGTGAGATCCGCTCCGGAGATGTAAGATCCATCCTGGAGATGTGAGATCCGCTCTGAAGATGTAAGATCCATCCTGGAGATGTGAGATCCGCTCTGGAGATGTAAGATCCGCTCTGGAGATGTAAGATCCGCTCTGGAGATGTAAGATCCATCCTGGAGATGTGAGATCCGCTCTGGAGATGTAAGATCCATCCTGGAGATGTGAGATCCGCTCCGGAGATGTGCACATCAGTGAAGGAGAAAAATTACCTGTTTGAAATTTTTTATAATGAACTATGAAAAATGTTTGTGTGTCATTTGTGTAGAGTGTTGTATGACAGCGCAATTGTCTTTCAAAACTGAGAATTGGCCTGGGCAGGAGAGGGTGGGGGGGGGGGGTAGTGCCTTCAAGGCAAGTGTTATAAGAAACAATTGAGCCATCTTCTAGGTGAGCAGTGGCATCACCAGGGTGGGGCCACAGGGAGCCCTGACCCCCCAACATCATACTGTGCCCCCCCCAATTAAAATGATTGGCACAGCAATTACAGAGCGATTCTCTATAGGCTCTCACATAAAATCCCAATAAAATACAATTAAGTTTTTGGGTGTAACATGAGAAAATGTGGGGAATATCAAGGGGTATGAATACTTTTTCAAGGCACTGTATGGGCCAGATTCAGGTAGAGTTGCGCTGGAGTATTTCGATATGCGCCGCGTAACTGTGAAGATGCGCCGTCGTTTCTATGTGGCCGTACCCACCAACCTAGATGCGACTGAAAACGGGCCATTTCCGATCGGCTTAACTTTCCGACGCCAGAGTCTCGTCAGCGCTTAATTTCGCTTGGCGCATCAGTCGCGCCTATTGATTTCCCCTGCAAATATGCAAATGAGGGAGATTTCCCGATTCGCAAACGGATTAGCACCATACGCTGGCTACATGCGCCGCGCGTATCTCGTCCGTCCGGCGCAAAGTTATTTCTACAAAAGGCTGCTTTATCTTTACTCCAGATGGCCTCAGGTCAGCAGGAGAGCAGCTACAGCAGCAGCGTTACCGACGATAAGAGCTAGCTGAGCACCCCCACTTGCAGGACAACACCTCTGTCCATGCTTGTCTGTCATACAGCCATGGAGGAAGACATCATAGGTCTCCATAGCCGAGATGACGGCTGACAGCTCCTGGCCTTTAGAGTTCAGCTTTCTCCTGTGTGTTTGCGGGGAACAGGAGCAGCCATCTCAGAACAAAAGTAACATCACTGCGGGGAGGGGGAATAGGATATACTTTAGTGCCGGAATGGCGCATCTACGGGCGCATTTAAACGCCCAAAGGAACGCATTGCGCTGACGTTTTCCCGTGAAGTGGTGCCGACGGAAGTTGTGAGCATGCGCACAAGGGGGACGAGTGGAGCCTCACTTACTGCGCATGCTCCGTGGATGATGCGCTGAACGTAAGCCTCTGCGCTGGGCTCCGCCCATCATTTACATATGATCACACCCACTTCCACTTGCGTCGGGTTACGCCAGCGCATTTTCGTTACTCTGGCGCAAGTTTACGCGCAACTGCTATGTGAATTACAGTACTTGCGCCGAAAGTGTCGTCAGAGTAACGTAAATGAGAAACGTTACTCCAAAGTAAAGAAGCGCCCACCTACCTGAATCTGGCCCTATGTGTATATATATATCATTTTATAGTTGGCCCCCCCATGTGCCCCCCCTAAATATGATTCCTTCATTCTGATTGGTTGGAAAGCATTGCAGCTTCTCTCACCCTGAGTGGCGATCTTTGTGTGTCTTGGCTCCAGGTGTGAAAACATTCTGTGCAAATAAAGAAAAGCGATCAAATCCTCGCCGGCCTTCAATCAGTGTGAGAACTTCTGGCAGCCGCACAATTAGCAGATAATGCGGAGAAATGCGTCAGTATTCAACCTCGGAGGGCAAAGTGTTCAGAGGGAGATGGCAGTGGAGTTTTATATTGTGTGTGTTATATATTGTGTGTGTTATATATTGTGTGTTATATATTGTGTGTGTTATATATTGTGTGTGTTATATATTGTGTTTTATATATTTTGTGTGTTATATATTGTGTGTATTTTATATTGTGTGTGTTATATATTGTGTGTGTTATATATTGTGTGTGTTATATATTGTGTGTTATATATTGTGTGTGTTATATATTGTGTGTATTTTATATTGTGTGTGTTATATATTGTGTGTGTTATATATTGTGTGTTTTATATATTGTGTGTATTTTATATTGTGTGTGTTATATATTGTGTGTGTTATATATTGTGTGTGTTATATATTGTGTGTGTTTTATATTGTGTGTGTTATATATTGTGTGTGTTATATATTGTGTGTTATATATTGTGTGTGTTATATATTGTGTGTGTTGTATATTGTGTGTGTTATATATTGTGTGTGTTATATATTGAGTGTATTTTATATTGTGTGTGTTATATATTGTGTGTGTTTTATATTGTGTGTGTTATATATTGTGTGTGTTATATATTGTGTGTGTTATATATTGTGTGTGTTGTATATTGTGTGTGTTATATATTGTGTGTTATATATTGAGTGTATTTTATATTGTGTGTATTTTATATTGTGTGTGTTATATATTGTGTGTGTTTTATATTGTGTGTGTTATATATTGTGTGTGTTATATATTGTGTGTTATATATTGTGTGTGTTATATATTGTAATTATGTTATTAATATGTATTTTAAATTGCTTACTTTATATAACATACTCACCTAATTCTCACCTAATTCTCACCTAATACTCACCAGACACTCACCTGATACTCACCTAATACTCACCTAATTCTCACCTAATACTCACCAGACACTCACCTGATACTCACCTAATACTCAGCTAATTCTCACCTAAAACTCACCTAATACTCACCAGACACTCACCTGATACTCACCTAATACTCATCTAATACTTACCTAATACTCACCTAACACTCACCCAATACTCACCTGATACTCACCTAATACTCACCTAATTCTCACCTGATACTCACCTGATACTCACCTAATACTCACCTAATTCTCACCTGATACTCACCTAATACTCATCTAATACTTACCTAATACTCACCTAACACTCACCCAATACTCACCTGATACTCACCTAATACTCACCTAACACTCACCCAATACTCACCTGATACTCACCTAATACTCACCTAATTCTCACCTGATACTCACCTAATACTCATCTAATACTTACCTAATACTCACCTAACACTCACCTATTACTCACCTGATACTCACCTAATTCTCACCTAATTCTCACCTAATACTCACCAGACACTCACCTGATACTCACCTAATACTCAGCTAATTCTCACCTAAAACTCACCTAATACTCACCAGACACTCACCTGATACTCACCTAATACTCATCTAATACTTACCTAATACTCACCTAACACTCACCTATTACTCACCTGATACTCACCTAATACTCACCTGATACTCACCTGATACTCACCTAATACTCACCTAGTTCTCACCTAATATTCACCTAATACTCTCCTAATTCTCAACTAATACTCTCCTAATATTCACCTAATACTCTCCTAATTCTCAACTAATACTCTCCTAATACTCACCTAATTCTTACCTAATATTCACCTAATTCTCACCTAATACTCACTGAATACTCACCCAATACTCACCTAATATTCTGCTGTGCTGTGTGTCTCTATCTGATAGACCGGCCTCTATATCAGATAGAGACACACAGCACAGCTTGTCACTCTGCTTTAGCTAGTGTAGGGAGAGGATGCTGCTGATTGAGGGACAGTGTCAGATTGGTTTATCCTGCTTCAGAAATCTTCACCAGCACTGTTTATTTCTGTGAGATCTGCATGTCATAGTTCAGGGAGAGGTTCCAGCTATCGTCTATAGGGACAGCAATATATAGGTGACTCTGCCTATTTCACCAGCACTCCAACTGTCCCCTGTGATATACTGTCTGTGCAGTACATTGTTTATCGCTAGGTTCATGCTTCTTGCTATAGGGAAAGAATTTTGTATAGGCGAATCTCTGCATATTACACTAGTGTTGTATTTAAAATACACCCATTTAGGGCAAGATCCTACATTTGAGAAATATGAGGAGAACGTCCAATAAGGGAGGTGGCCGCGGTCGTGGTGCTGCTGGTGGAGCTCCTGTTACAGGGAGAGGACGTGGTCGATCTGTGCCAGCTACACGCACAAGTGAAACACCTTTCTCAGGTGTGAGTAGGCGACAGAGCCTGCAGCGGTATTTGGTGGGGCCTAATCCAGCTCTACGAATTCTCACCTAATACTCACCCGATACTCACCCAATACTCACCTAATTCTCACCCATTACTCGCCTAATACTCACCTAATACTCATCTAATACTCATCTAATACTCACCTAATACTCACCTAATACTCACCTAATACTCACCTAATACTCATCTAATACTCACCTAATACTCACCTAATACTCACCTAATACTCACCTAATTCTCACCTAATACTCACCTAATACTCAACTAATTCTCACCCGATACTCACCTAACACTCACCCGATACTCACCTAGATACTCACTCTCATCTAATACTCATCTAATACTCACCTAATACTCACCTATACTCACCTGATACTCACCTAATACTCACCTGATACTCACCTAATACTCACCTAGTTCTCACCTAATATTCACCTAACACTCACCCAATACTCACCTAATACTCACCTAATAATCACCTAATACTCACCTAATACTCACCTAATTCTCACCTAATTCTCACCTAATATTCACCTAATACTCACCCAATACTCACCTAATAATCACCTAATACTCACCTAATCCTCACCTAATATTTACCTAATACTCACCTAACACTCACCCAATACTCACCTAATGCTCACCCGAAACTCACCTGATACTCACCTAATTCTCACCTGATACTCACCCATTACTCACCTAATACTCAACTAATTCTCACCCGATACTCACCTAACACTCACCCGATACTCACCTGATACTCACTCGATACTCACCTGATACTCACCTAATACTCACCTGATACTCACCTAATACTCACCTAGTTCTCATCTAATATTCACCTAATACTCACCCAATACTCACCTAATACTCACCTAATAATCACCTAATACTCACCTAATACTCACCTAATACTCACCTAATACTCACCTAATTCTCACCTAATACTCACCTAATTCTCACCTAATTCTCACCTAATATTCACCTAATACTCACCCAATACTCACCTAATAATCACCTAATACTCACCTAATCCTCACCTAATTCTCACCTAATATTCACCTAATACTTACCTAATACTTACCTAATACTCACCTAATACTCACTTAATTCTCACCTAATACTCACCTAATTCTCATCTACTTCTCACCTAATACTTACTTAATTCTCACCTAATATTCACCTAATTCTCACCTAATACTCACCTAATACTCACTGAATACTCACCCAATACTCACCTAATTCTCAACTAAGTCTCACCTAATATTCACCTAATGCTCACCCAATACTCACCTAATACTCACCTAATAATCACCTAATACTCACCTCATACTCACCTAATACTCAGCTAATTCTCACCTAATACTCACCCAATACTTACCTAATACTCACCTAATAATCACCTAATACTCACCTAATAATCACCTAATACTCACCCGATACTCACCTGATACTCACCTAATACTCATCCAATACTCACCTGATACTCATCTAATACTCACCTAATACTCATCTAATACTCACCTAACACTCACCCGATACTCACCTGATAATCACCCGATACTCACCTGATACTCACCTAATACTCACCTGATACTCACCTAATACTCACCTAATACTCACCTAATTCTCACCCATTACTCAACCGATACTCACCTAATTCTCATCTAATACTCACCCAATTCTCACCTAATTCTCACCAAATATTCACCCAATAATCACCTAATACTCACCTAATACTCACCTAATTCTCACCTGACACTCACCTGACACTCACCTGATACTCACCTGATACTCACGTAATACTCACCTAATACTCACCTAACACTCACCCGACTCTCACCCGATACTCATCTGATACTCACCTAATACTCACCTGATACTCACCTGATACTCACCTAATACTCACCTGATACTCACCTAATACTCACCTGATACTCACCTAATACTCACCTAATTCTCACCTGATACTCACCTAATACTCACCCAATACTCACCTAATTCTCACCTAGTTTTCACACATTACTCACCCAATACTCACCTAACTCTCACCTAACACTCACCTAATTCTCACCTAATACTCACCTAATACTCACCTAATTCTCACCTAATTCTTACCTATTACTCACCTAATACTCACCTAATACTCACCTAATTCTCACCTAAAACTCACCTAATACTCACCTGATACTCACCTAATACTCATCTAATACTCACCTAATACTCACCTAACACTCACCCAATACTCACCTAATACTCACCTGAAACTCACCTGATACTCACCTGATACTCACCCAATTCTCACCGAATACTCACCTAATACTCACCCAATACTCACCTAATTCTCACCCATTACTCCCCTGAAACTCACCCAATACTCACCTAATACTCACCTGATACTCACCTAATACTCACCTAATTCTCACCTGATACTCACCTAATACTCATCCAATACTCACCTGATACTCACCCAATACTCATCTAATATTCACCTAATACTCACATAATACTCACCTGATACTCACCTGATACTCACCTAATACTCACCTAATTCTCACCCATTACTCACCTGATACTCACCCAATACTCACCCGATACTCACCTAATACTCACCTAATTCTCACCGAAAACTCACCTAATACTCACCTGATACTCACCTGATACTCACCTAATACTCATCTGTTACTTACCTAACACTCACCCGATACTCACCTAATACTCACATAATACTCACATAATACTCACCTGATACTCACCTAATACTCATCTGTTACTTACCTAATACTCACCTAACACTCACCCGATACTCACCTAATACTCACATAATACTCACATAATACTCACATGATACTCACCTGATACTCACCTGATACTCACCTAATACTCACCTAATTCTCACCCATTACTCACCTGATACTCACACAATACTCACCCAATACTCGCCTGATACTCACTTAATTCTCACCTAATATTCACCCAATACTCACCTGATTCGTAGCCATCATTGGTGTCAGTGGGAGGAATAGTGTCCCATCATTGGTGTCAGTGGGAGGAATAGTGTCCCATCATTGGTGTCAGTGGGAGGAATAGTGTCCCATCATTTGTGTCAGTGGGAGGAATAGTGTCCCATCATTGGTGTCAGTGGGAGGAATAGTGTCCCATCCACCATTGGAGCACAGGTGTGTGAGGAGGAGGGTGTGTCTGATCTGCTCCTGGAGATCCGTGTGAGAAGGGAGTCGCCTGAAAAACTATCCCAGCTCTCCTGGCCCCTTTCTGGGGAAGCCATGGAGGGCGGCGGGGCCTCCCCTGCTGGAGGTTCTCAGCCACCTCCTGGTTCATCTGCTGGCATGCCTGCCTCTCTACAAGCCTCAGCTGGTGATCTCTCTGCCCCTGGTGAGGATGAAGGATCGGCGGCCATTCGGGAGCGAGTGGTGGCCGGGATAAAAGTCCTGAACAGGGAGAGGGATAAGCTTTACAAGCTGCGTGCGGAGCTGAAGCGCCTGAGGAAGCATCGTGAAGGCTTACATAGTCTGAAACGCGGATCAATGGATCCCGAGATCCAACTGGCCAAGGTCCGTGTGGACCATCAGGAAACCATCGTGGCCATTATGGAAGGAAGGGATGGTCCTTTCAAGGAGAAGTTCTCTAACGAGAGGAGGTTTGCAAAGGTGACCAAGATGGAGGTGGAGGAGGAGGAGACCCCCGTTTCTGATCCCCTGACCCCCCAAGGAGAGGTAAGCACCCCCATGCCTTCACAGGACTCAGGAGGCATGCTGAGGGTGATCCAGGGAATGGAGTCTCCTGTGCGGGGGGATCAGATGGTTTTTAATGAGGAGGACATAACTGATGATGTACCTGATAGAGTGAAGCCAGCTAAGCCACGTGTTGTGGATAAGACTGTGTATGTTCCATCTGTGACTGTGCCCAATAATAAGACTGTTTGCAGCAATGATGTGACTGCTGAGGCTGCAATGCAGCAAGAGACATATTTAAAAAATGACATTCCTGCGAAGGAACTGCAAGTCCCAGCAGAGCCCATTAACCCCACTGCTGCTGAGACCAGAGCTGATTGCCCCACTGCTGCTGAGACCAGAGCTGATTGCCCCACTGCTGCTGAGGGCTCTACAGTGCAGCATCAGGAGACAGCTGGTACTGCAGCAGCAACAGTGACTGTTCCTGATGAAAATGTGACTTCAGTGTGGGGCATCGGCCCGGACAAACCTTCCTTTGCTCAAGTGGTGCGCTCTGCCCCTGGTAGCTCCGCCCCCAAGCAGGGTTTTCCTCTGCGGGCTACCACCTTCAGTACCCCGGGATCTGGTCTGGGGTCTCTGGCTTCTGCTGGGGGTCCCAGACGCAATGTCGTTATCCTGAAATGGGAAGGTGGTGCAGTCCCCCCTGCAAGGCGTGCAGTGGTGGATTTAATCCTAGAGATGGGTTTTGGGGTTAACGATTAGTGTTGAGCAGAATACGCCATATTCGATTTCGCGATATATCTCGAATATATAGTCGAATATTCGAGAAATATTCGCTAAATACGAATATTCGTGATATTTTTTGGAAATTTAATTATTGCGAATTTTCGCTATTGCGATTTTTCGCTATTGCGATTTTTCGCTATTGCGAATATTCGAGAAATGCGGAATGGAGCACTCTGATTGGCTCAGAATATTCGTGATATTTTATAATACAAAATAATTGCGAATATTCGAGAAATGCGGAATGGAGCACTCTGATTGGCTCAGAATATTCGTGATATATTACAATACACAATAATTGCGAATATTCGGCAAATGCGGAAGGAGCACTCTGATTGGCTCAGAATATTCGTGATATATTACAATACACAATAATTGCGAATATTCGAGAAATGCGGAAGGAGCACTCTGATTGGCTCAGAATATTCGTGATATATTACAATATAAAATAATTGCGAATATTCGAGAAATGCGGAATGGAGCACTCTGATTGGCTCAGAATATTCGTGATATATTACAATACAAAATAATTGCGAAATTTCGAGAAATGCGGAATGGAGCACTTTGATTGGCTCAGAATATTCGTGATATATTACAATATAAAATAATCGCGCGATATCGCTATTGCCGAATAATCGCATTGCGATTTTTCGGCAATATAAAATGAGCGCTGCAGCTACTCGGCCCAAGGTCTCTAATCATACCAGCAATGCTTTTAGACGTCGATGGGGATCTCTAGGATGTGATCTGTTCTAAAAAAAAATTGAAAAAATTCGAATATTCGAAATAGCGAATATTCGCCGCGATATTCGCGTTATTCGCGAATACTCGAATATGCAATATTCGTAGCGAATATTCGCAATGCGAATATTCGTGAGCAACACTATTAACGATCTCTATGCTTTTATACATGTGTCAGGGACGCGGGATTATACAGTCAGTTTCACCAAGCCAGAGGGTCTTGACCTGTTCTGGGAGAGATATGAGGCCCGGTGCAGGTCAAGACCCGAATGGGAAAGTCTGGCCCCAGTTGCGATTTCGCAGCGATCGACGGTGAAAAAGATCACTATCATTCTCACCAATGAGAGCGTCCCTGCCCGGGATCTGGAGGTTTGGTTGAGGAACTATGGGGAGGTTTTGACCAAACCTAATAAAATCCTTGATGAGCGTAACATCTGGACTGGGGGATGGTCGGTAACAGTCAGGTTGGCCAGGGATGGGAATGTTGTCCTTCACCTGCCCTCCTCGGCTTTCATAGGGAGGGATAGGATGACCGTGTTCTACCCTGGTCAGCCGAAGCTGTGCCACCGCTGTGGAGAGAGGGGCCACCTTAGCTCCTCCTGTTCGGCCTTGATATGCTCAGTGTGTCGGGGTCAGGGTCATGTGGCCAAGGACTGCGACCAGAAGATCAGGTGCAACCTGTGTCTGCGTTTTGGCCACCCCTACAGCAGATGCCCTGAGGCCTGGCACAATATGGAGAAGGAGGTAGTGGATGAGATGTCAAGGCTGGACAGGATGGAGGGTGAGGCCCCTAGTGTACCATCCTCCACTGCGGTGACCGACCCCCCTGGTCCTGCTCAGGATCCCTCCCCAGTTCCTGTGGCCACCCCCCTGTGTCTGTAAGTTCTCCTTCTGTATCTGTCTCTGTGTCCCCCCAGCCTACTGTATCCACTCCTCTTGTGTCAAAACCCTCTAAGTCTGTGCCCCCCGTGTCAGTTACCCCCCAGGAGTCTACCCCTCCTACGTCTGATTTACCCCCCCATCAGGAGTGGTAGTGGGTACTGAGAAGGTCGCTTCCTCCTCTATGACAAAGTCTTCTGGGAAGACTTTAAAGAAAAAAAACAGAGATGAAGGCGTCTTTGAGGCCGACCTCAAGTATTTGGAAGAGAGAAGAAAGGTTGGAAAAACGGAAGAAGCAGGTGGTGAGGACGGAGCGGGAACAGGAAGCTCCGGTGCCTGTCTCCCACCGTCATAGGTCCTCTAGTTGGGACATTTCATCATCTGGCTCTTCTTCAGAGCTAATCTCCGATTCAGATATGGATTTTGAGGCGGCCTCAAGAAAAAGAGAGGCTTCTGGTGATGAGCAGCAGAGGGGAGCTAAGAAGCAATCCACCCAATAACCCAAATGGCGGTTCCCCCTCCGTTAAAAGTGGCGACAATTAATGTCGCCAGCATTAAGTCAGTGAGAGCTCGTTCTATGGCCTTATTTTTGTTCAGCCAATTAGATGCTGAAATTTTATTTTTGCAAGAGACTAGGCTCACCTCCTTGGCAGATATTCATATGGCCAAGAGAGAGTGGAGGTATGGTCCATCTTACTGGTCTCTTGCGGCCGAGCCTTACGGCGGTGTGGCGGTGTTGTTTAAAACCGGCATGGTAACTGTCCGGCGGGTCATTGAGGTGGAGATTGGGAGATGTATGGTCTTAGACGTCCTTGTGGGAGGGCAGGACCTGCGCCTAATTAATATTTATGGGCCGCACACAAAGTGGGACAGGAAATGCCTTTTTACAAGGATCAAGCCATTTCTTTTTACATCCTGGCAAGTGGTCTTTGGAGGTAACTTTAATACAGTAATTAGGCCCAAGGACAGGAAGGACTTCAAGGACCGGCTGGGATATGATAGCGTTTTTCTAAATAGTATGGTTAGGGATGCTGGTCTTGTGGATGTGCACATTAAGCACCTCCCGGACGACACCGGGTTCACCTTTCATCGTGGTAATAGTCAGAGTAGGATAGACAGGTGGCCTCTGCTTTCTCACCCCCAGTGGTGCAGGCAGTGGAGTTCTCTGATCACTGTATGCTATCTGTGGCCCTGAATGCTTCAGACGCCCCTCAGAGGGGAAAGGGCATCTGGAGATTGAATTCGACTCTACTCAAGGAAGAACATGTTAGACAATCCTTTGAGGAATTCTTTCAGGCACAGGTGACCATCCTGGACTTTTGTAGCAGCAAGGCTGAGTGGTGGGAGCTGACCAAAAAGAGGACCGCTGGATTCTTCAGGGGCCTAGCCAATAGAAAACAGTTTAATAGATACATGACCTACCAACGTTTGCGGAGGAAGCTGGATATTCTTGTCTCGAGAGGAGGAGATCCTGGGGCAATCTCCGAAGTGAAACTCCTCCTCAGGAAGTGTCAATATGACCGGCATGCCTCTTTGGTTCTGGAGAGGGACTATGGGAAGTACCACTCGCCTGACCCTTACCAGAACTGCAAACAAGGTGTAGCTGTTAAAGCGGTCGTTGGCCTTAAGGACAGTACAGGTTCCGTGACAAAGTCCAGGTCAGGGATTCTGGAGGTCGTGAGGTCCTTTTATGCCGACCTTCTTGGGAGGAAAGAGCTTGACCGTGACAAGATGGAAAGCTTTTTGGACTCTACTCCAGGTCTAAATGGTGGAGATGTTCCATTGATGAATTTGACAGAGGAGATCACAGTTGAAGAGGTGATGAGGGCAATTGAACAGCTTGCCATCAAAAAGTCACCCGGACCGGATGGCTTGACGGCTGAGTTTTACAAAGCCTTTAAGTCTATTCTGGCCCCACATTTGGTAGAGGTTTTTAACAGTTGTCTCGCTGAGGGGGTGCTTCCCCCTTCCATGAGGCACTCGGCTGTGATTCTTCTGTCAAAGGGTAAAGATCCTTCGATGATTGAGAATTGGCGCCCCATCAGCCTTCTTAATGTCGATAGAAAGATACTGGCAAAGATATTTTTCTGGCGCCTGTCGTCAGTAGCAGAGTCTTTGCTTTCTCGCCATCAGCACTGTTCGGTCCAGGGTAGGAGCACCTTCACAGCGGTGTTAGCTGTCCGGGAGGCCTTGGAGCGGTGCAGGGCTGCAGGCTGGGGAAAGTATTTGCTGACTTTGGATCAGGCAAAGGCTTTTGATCGTGTTAACCATGAGTACCTGTGGTTGCTCCTTAGTAAGTACGGTCTGCCGGGTGGTTTTGTTGATTGGCTGAAAGTCTTGTATAAGGGGGCGGCAGAAAGCTTCCCTCTAGTTAATGGTTGGGTTGGGCAGTCCTTTGAGGTTGGCTCCGGGGTGCGCCAGGGTTGTCCCCTGAGTCCCCTGCTCTATGTGTTTGCAATCGACCCCTTCATCAGGAGGCTAGAGAGCGGCATGTTGTGTGGGGTACCAGTGGGGCTCCCGGGTGAGCCGCCATTGAGGGTTGTTGCTTATGCGGACGATGTATCAGTGATTGTCACTGGGACGGATGAGGCGGAGGAGGTGGTCTCTCTGACATCACGGTATTCTGAAGCATCAGGCTCCAAGATCAATCAGGAAAAGAGCGAAGTTTTCTGGATGGGAAAGGAAGGTGAGGGGTTTGATCTCCCGGACACCTTTCCAGTGCCCCAGGAAAGAATTAAGATACTAGGCATTGAATTTGGACCCGGCGATTATGGCCTCAAAAACTGGGAAGGCAGACTGGAACTGGATTGCCAATGCTAAGGTGGTCAGCTGGAAGAGATGGAAGTTATCTATGAGGGAAAGGGTTGATCTGATTAAGACCTACCTGATTCCGATCTTCTTGTATGTCAGCTTTGTCTGCATCTTGCCAGTGTCTCTCTATGCTAGGGTCAGTAGTGTGTTCTTCCAGATGCTGTGGGGGAACAGACTGAACCCCATCAAGAGGAATGTCACCTACCTATCCAGGAGGGAGGGTGGCTTAGGTATGGTCAACCCAGTTCTTTTCTTTTCACTGTTATTTCTCAAGTTTAATATTGGTAGTATGCTTGCAGTGGAACCTCCTGGATGGGCAGGCATATTTAGATCTTGGTTTAGGCCTTTTCTACGACTTTGGGAAGAAGGTGGCCAAGTGAAGAATCGCAGGGGTCATCGTGGTCAGCTGCCAGCCTATGTAGCTCCGTGCCTGAAGTTACTGCGGCGGCAGTGGCGATTGTCGGCTGAAGATCTCAGATCGGTTCCGAGGAAAGACCTTATGAGTCGAGTCTTGAGCGAAGTCTTTCATGACCCACTGGCCTTAAGGGATTGCCCAGGCCCAGTTTTGAGGGCGGGGTTGAGGCTGATTAATTTGGATAGAATACCTCCTAAATTTCGGGATCTGGCCTGGTTGTGCTTCCATGGGAAGCTCTATGTTAGGGGCAATTTGAAATTTCGCAGTTCGATGGATCGTAGCTGTCCTCGGGAGGAGTGTGCAGATGAGGAGGAGACTATGGACCATTTTCTGCTTCGTTGCCCCTTTAACATAGAAGTGTACAGACAGGTGGGGCGGGCGCTCGGTGTTCCTTTCCTCTCCAGGCTGGGTTATGCTGAGTGGGTGTACGGAGCATTCAGTACCGGTGGAGGTTTTTGTTTGGATACACTTTTTTTAGTTAGCCTAGTGGTCCGTTATTTCACCTGGAACGCACGGTGTCAGGTCAGCATTCGGCAAAAAATCCTTCCTGTTGAGGTGGTGGTGTATGACATTGTGCATGAGGTGGGGAAGATTCGGGGGCTTGAGAGAGACAAGTGGGGTCAGGGGGCTTGGCTGAAGGCGTGGAGGGGTTTCAGGCCTCCCTGACTGCCAGGAGTCTCTTTCCCGGGTGTGGCTGTCTGTCTCTTATCACCCTAGATTATTATTATTGATAGATGGCTGCGTACAAAGGTGACGGGTTGTGCCTCTTAGGCCCTCTCTGCTGCTTTGTGTAAATAGTTTTGTAGTAATGTTTTGGTGGTGGTGTATAGTGTATATATTGTGTATATATTGTGTATAGTGTATATATTGTATATATTCTGACCCTGGATGTGTATTCCTTGGATTTATGTTTTGAAGTTTTGTTCTATAGTTATGTTTTTTACTTTTGTATAAAATTGGTTGCTTGATTCTTTTTAATAAAAGATCAATAGTGTCCCATCATTGGTGTCAGTGGGAGGAATAGTGTCCCATTATTGGTGTCAGTGGGGGGGAATAGTGTCCCATCATTGGTGTCATTGGGAGGAATAGTGTCCCATCATTGGTGTCAGTGGGGGAATAGTGTCCCATTATTGGTATACCTCATTGTGCTCCCTCCCCCTCCCCCTCCTCCTCGTCATTCTCCTTCTGGTGAAATAATAAACTTCAAACTAAACTATTTGACTTCAGCTGCACCTTTCCCGGGATCGCGCTGGCAGAACAGTTTATGTGATTAATAGCTGATTAGCCGTTATCATTGTGGAGACGCCAAGATATAAACAATCGTTGCGAGGCTGACGCGCGAGCAACTGGGAATGACATTACGGCGTCTCCTTATATAATATGATAACCATTCCACTGAACAATAAAACAAATATTATTATTATTATCATCACGACTTATCAGAGAACATTCCCCCAATCAGCCAATGAAATCATTACAACCGGGAATCCAATGTGAATTATTAATCACACAATCCCTCTAGTAATATTAAAGCCAAACTACAGGCTTATTTCTGAAATAAAATCCACCTGTAGGTAAAAAATAAAAGCTACAATACTTTGTGCTGGGTGTCTTGGGCCCACCCCTGAGGGGGCGTTACCATGGTGTCCTGCATTCACACTGTAAAGGTGCAAAATACACATCTGATGCAACATCAAGGACCACCCACCGCTGGTTAAAGACTGATAAGGACCCAGATAATCATGTGACAGGCTTTGAAAGCCGGGCAAAGTTTAAAAAATGTGCATACAATATTGCTGGGGACCCTTTGGGGGAGTGGGGGGCTCTGGGAGGGGTAGAGCCTGGGAGGGCAGCGGTGGGAGGGGGAGAACCACCTTCCACCCCCTGCCACCGCTGCCTTCCCAGGCTCTCCCCCACCCACTGCTGACTTCCCAGGCTCCCCCTCCCACCGCTGTCTTCCCAGGCTCCCCCTCCCACCGCTGTCTTCCCAGGCTCCCCCTCCCACCGCTGCCTTCCCACCACTGCCTTCCCAGGCTCTCCCCCACCCACTGCTGACTTCCCAGGCTCTCCCACCGATGCCTTCCTATCCTCTCTCCCTCCCACTGCTGTCTTCCCAAGCTTTCCCCCTCCCACCGATGCCTTCCTATCCTCTCCCCCACCCACTGCTGACTTCCCAGGCTCTCCCACCGATGCCTTCCTATCCTCTCTCCCTCCCACTGCTGTCTTCCCAAGCTTTCCCCCTCCCACCGCTGCCTTCCCAGGTTCTCCCTCTCCCACCGATGCCTTTCAAGGCTTCCCCCTCCCATTGCTGCCTTCCCAGGCTCCCCCTCCCACCGCTGCCTTCCCAGGTTCTCCCTCTCCCACCGATGCCTTTCAAGGCTTCCCCCTCCCATTGCTGCCTTCCCAGGCTCCCCCTCCCACCGCTGCCTTCCCAGGTTCTCCCTCTCCCACCGATGCCTTTCAAAGCTTCCCCCTCTCATTGCTGCCTTCCCACCGCTGCCTTCCCAGGCTTTTCGCCTCCTATTGCTGCCTTCCCAGAATCTCCCTCTCCCACTGATGCCTTCCCAGGCTTTCCTCCTCCCACCACTGCCTTCCCAGGCTTTCCCCATCCCATTGCTGCCTTCCCAGGCTCCCCCTCCCACCGCTGTCTTCCCAGGCTCCCCCTCCCACCGCTGTCTTCCCAGGCTCCCCCTCCCACCGCTGCCTTCCCACCACTGCCTTTCCAGGCTTTTCGCCTCCTATTGCTGCCTTCCCAGGCTCCCCCTCCCACCGCTGCCTTCCCGGCTCCCCCCTCCCACCTCTGCCTTCCCAGGCTTTCCCCCTCTCATTGCTGCCTTCCCACCGCTGCCTTCCCAGGCTTTTCGCCTCCTATTGCTGCCTTCCCAGAATCTCCCTCTCCCACTGATGCCTTCCCAGGCTTTCCTCCTCCCACCACTGCCTTCCCAGGCTTTCCCCATCCCATTGCTGCCTTCCCAGGCTCTCCCTCTCCCATCGCTGCCTTCCCAGGCTCTCCCTCTCCTACCGCTGCCATCCCAGGCTTTCCCTCTCCCATTGCTGCCTTCCCAGGCTCTCCCATTGCTGCCTTCCCAGGCTCTCCCTCTCCCATCGCTGCCTTTCCAGGCTCTCTCTTTCCCACCACTGCCTTCCCAGGCTTTTCCCCTCCCGTTGCTGCCTTTCCAGGCTCTCCCATTGCTGCCCTCCCAGGCTCTCCCTCTCCCCCCCCCTCTCCCCACAGTGGGAACCCACCTTGCTCCACCTACAACTGTGAGTCCTTGTAGGCCCCCCCTCCACGTGCCTCGGAGGGATTTGGCGGAGAGCTGGCCCCCCCAGTCTCGGTGGTACCCACTCAGGAACTTGTCTGTGGACTAATTCTGGCTCTGTATACCAACTAAACAGCACACTGCGAATGGGTAACTATAATTGGATGAAGATATATATATATTAATGTGAAAAATAGATTATCATTATGCCTTACTGTTATAATTGTTGTTACAGTTGCACCTTATTCTCTGAAGAAGACCCATTGAAGGGTTGAAACGCGTCAGAATACACCTGACCCACCAGTTAACCATTCATGTTAATTGTTTGTCATGTTCATTTGGTGCATACCCCATGTGCAGTTGCTTTCCATGTACACAATACCAGAGCCAATTTGTATTTTATAAATTTTATTCATTAAATATTTTTTTCTACTCATATATTACTTTGTTGAGCACTTCATTACCCGTCCCCATCCTTATGATATGACCACCTGTTTGCTGCCTAAAAACCCCAACGGGGAACTCCCTTCTCTTTTTCTCTCATTCCAGGGGTGAGCAGCACTTTCCCCACCCCCACTGTGTCTTATCAATTTTTTTAATTTTTTTCCCTCTCCCACTGCTGCCTTCCCAGGCTTTCCCCCTCCCATTGCTGCCTTCCCAGGCTCTCCCTCTTCCATCGCTGCCTTCCCAGGCTCTCCCTCTCCCACCGCTGCCTTCCCAGGCTCTCCCTCTCCCATCGCTGCCTTCCCATGCTCTCCCATCACTGCCTTCCCAGGCTCTCCCTCTCCTACCGCTGCCTTCCTAGGCTCTCCCTCTCCCACAGCTGCCTTCCCAGGCTCTACCCCTCCCACTGCTGCCTTCCCAGACTCTCCCCCTCCCACCGCTGCCTTCCCAGGCTCACCCCTCCCACCGCTGTCTTTTCAGGCTCTCCCCCTCCCACCGCTGCCTTCCCAGACTCTCCCCCTCCCAAAGTTGCCTTCCCAGGCTTTCCCTCTCTTATTGCTGCCTTCCCAGGCTCACCCCCTCCCACCATTACCTTCCCAAACTCTCCCCCTCCCACCGCTGCCTTCCCAGGCTTCCCCCTCTCATTGCTGCCTTCCCACCGCTGTCTTCCTAGGCTTTCTGGCTCCCATTGCTGCCTTACCAGGCTCTCCCTTTCCCACTGATGCCTTCCCAGGCTTTTCCCCTCCCACCACTGCCTTCCCAGGCTTTCCCCATCCCACCGCTGCCTTCCCAGATTCTCCCCCTCCCATCGCTGCCTTCCCAGGCTCTCCCTCTCCTACTGCTGCCTTCCCAGGCTCTCCCTCTCCCATCGCTGCCTTCCCAGGCTCTCCCCCTCCCATCGCTGCCTTCCCAGGCTCTCCCTCTCCTACTGCTGCCTTCCCAGGCTCTCCCTCTCCCATCGCTGCCTTCCCAGGCTCTCCCCCTCCCACCGCTGCCTTCCCATTCTCTCCCACCACTGCCTTCCTAGGCTCTCCCCCACCCACTCTCCCCCACCCACTCTCCCCCTCCCACCGCTGCCTTCCAGGCTCTCTCACCGCTACCTTCCCAGGCTTTCCCACTGCTGCCTTCCCAGGCTCTCCCCCACCCACCGCTGCCTTCTCAGGCTCTCCCACCACTGCCTTCCCAGGCTCTCCCCCACCCACTCTCCCCCACCCACTGCTGCCTTCCCATTCTCTCCCACCGCTGCCTTCCCAGGCTTTGCCACCGCTGCCTTCCCAGGCTCTCCCCCACCCACCGCTGCCTTCCCAGGCTCTCCCACCGCTGCCTTCCCAGGCTCTCCCCCACCCACTCTCCCGCACCCACCGCTGCCTTCCCAGGCTCTCTCACCGCTGCCTTCCCAGGCTCTCCCACCGATATCTTCCTATCCTCTCCCCCTCCCACCGATGCCTTCCCAGGCTTTCCGCCTCTCATTGCTGCCTTCCCACCGTTGCCTTCCCAGGCTTTCCACCTCCTATTGCTGCCTTCCCAGGCTCTCCCTCTCCCACTGATGCCTTCCCAGGCTTTCCCCCTCCCACAACAGCCTTCACAGGCTTTCCCCCTCCCACCACTACCTTCCCAGGCTTTCCCCATCCCATTGCTGCCTTCCCAGGTTCTTCCCCCGTCGCTGCCTTCCCAGACTCTCCCTCTCCTACCACTGCCTTCCCAGGCTTTCCCTCTCCCATTGCTACCTTCCCAGGCTCTCCCTCTCCCATCGCTGCCTTCCCAGGCTCTCCCCCTCCCACTGCTGCCTTCCCAGGCTTTCCCCCTCCCACTGATGCTTTCCCAGGCTCTCCCCCTCCCACTGCTGCCTTCCCAGGCTTTTCCCCTCCCACTGCTGCCTTCCCAGGCTCTCCCCCTCCCACTTCTGCCTTCCCAGGCTTTCCCCCTCCCACTGATGCCTTCCCAGGCTCTCCTCTCACCTTTATCTTCCCAGGCTCTCCCCCTCTTACCGCTGCCTTCCCAGGCTCTCCCCTCCCACCTTTACCTTCCCAGGCTCTCCCCCTCCCACTACTTCCTTCCCAGGCTCTCCTCTCACCTTTACCTTCCTAGGCTCTCCCCCTCTTACTGCTGCCTTCCCAGGCTCTCCCACTCCCACCTTTACCTTCCCAGGCTCTCCCCCTCCCACTGCTGCCTTTCCAGGCTCTCCACTCACCTTTACCTTCCTAGACTCTCCCCCTCTCACCGCTGCCTTCCCAGGCTTTCCCCCTCCCACTGCTGCCTTCCCAGACTCTCCCCCTCCCACCTTTGCCTTCCCAGGCTCTCCCCTCCCACTGCTGTCTTCCCAGGCTCTCCCCTCCCACTGCTGTCTTCCCAGGCTTTCCCCCTCCCACCGCTGCCTTCCCAGGCTTTCCCCCTCCCATTGCTGCCTTCCCAGGCTCTCCCCCTCCCATTTCTGCCTTCCCAGGCTTTCCCCCTACCACCGCTGCCTTCCCAGGCTTTCCCCCTCCCATTGCTGCCTTCCCAGGCTTTCCCCCTCCCACCGCTGCCTTCCCAGGCTTTCCCCCTCCCACCGCTGCCTTTCCAGGCTTTCCCCCTCCCATTGCTGCCTTCCCAGGCTCTCCCCCTCCCATTGCTGCCTTCCCAGGCTTTCCCCCTCCCACCGCTGCCTTCCCAAGCTTTACCCCTCCCACCGCTGCCTTCCCAGGCTCTCCCCCTCCCATTGCTGCCTTCCTAGGCTTTACCTCTCCCACCGCTGCCTTCCCAGGCTTTCCCCCTCCCATTGCTGCCTTCCCAGGCTCTCCCCTCCCACCTTTACCTTCCCAGGCTCTCCCCCTCCCACTGCTGCCTTTCCAGGCTCTCCACTCACCTTTACCTTCCTCGGCTCTCCCCCTCTTACCGCTGCCTTCCCAGGCTCTCCCCCTCCCACTGCTGCCTTCCCAGACTCTCCCCCTCCCACCGTTGCCTTCCCAGGCTCTCCCCTCCCACTGCTGTCTTCCCAGGCTCTCCCCTCCCACTGCTGTCTTCTCAGGCTTTCCCCCTCCCATTGCTGCGTTCCAAGGCTCTCACCCCCCCATTGCTGCCTTCCCAGGCTTTCCCCCTCCCACCGCTACCTTTCCAGGCTTTCCCCCTCCCATTGCTGCATTCCCAGGCTCTCCCCCTCCCATTGCTGCCTTCCCAGGCTTTCCCCCTCCCACCGCTGCCTTCCCAGGCTTTCCCCCTCCCATTGCTGCCTTCCCAGGCTCTCCCTCTCCTACCGCTGCCTTCCCAGGCTCTCCCCCTCCCACCGCTGCCTTCCCAGGCTCTCCCATTGCTGCCCTCCCAGGCTCTCCCAGTGGTGCTGTAAAATAGGATATTTTGCACAATACATGAATGGTTTCCAGTTTGGAGGCAGATCTTCTATAAAGCAGAACTCTGACTCTGCAATCCATTGAATACAAATATGCCGGAGTTCTGCTGTAGGAAGGGAGTGATCGTTGGCAGTAGTTCTGTTTTATGATCTCTTTATATTTATATGAACACTTGACTTCCTGCCCATCGATAAGAAGATAAAACCCGGTGTGGCTGCTGGGCACAAAGACAGCAAAATGAACTCATTGACCCCCCTCCTGTATAATAAAATAATTCTCACATGGCACCCGGCCCACTTCACCTTTATAAAAAAAAAATCAACGCACATTAATTGTTTATTTTTTACAGGAGCCTGCAGAGCATTGCACCCCTAGAAGTGGATGTCAGGTGTAATGTCAGGCTCCTGCCGACTCCTCCTTCAGCTTTCCTGCCCAACCGCTGTATAGGCAAGCTGGTGGAAGTGTCAGTAGACCACCGATACGGGATGGCACAATTTGCCGCCCCCTGCAAGTGCCGCCATGGTACAACGGTACCATCATGTCCCATGGTAGGGCCGGCCCTGAACAGGGGGAGTTTCATTATAAGCTGGTGGAAGAGTCAGTAGACTGGGGGGGTCAATTTAAGCTGGTGGAAGTGTCAGTAGACTGGGGGGGGGTCATTATAAGATGGTGGAAGTGTCAGTAGACTGGGGGGGGTCAATTTAAGCTGGTGGAAGTGTCAGTAGACTGGGGTCATTATAAGATGGTGAAAGTGTCAGTAAACTGGGGGGGGTCATTATAAGATGGTGGAAGTGTCAGTAGACTGGGGGGGTCATTATAAGATGGTGGAAGTGTCAGTAGACTGGGGGGGGGTCATTATAAGATGGTGGAAGTGTCAGTAGACTGGGGGGGTCATTATAAGATGGTGGAAGTGTCAGTGGACTGGGGGGGGGGGGGTTCATTATAAGCTGGTGGAAGTGTCTGGGGTGGGGGTCATTATAAACTGGTGGAAGTGTCAGTAGACTGGGGGGGGGTCATTATAAGCTGGCGGAAGTGTCAGTAGACTGGGGGGGTCATTATAAGCTGGTGGAAGTGTCAGTAGACTGGGGGGGGGTCATTATAAGCTGGTGGAAGTGTCAGTAGATGGGGGGTCATTATAAGCTGATGGAAGTGTCAGTAGACTAGGGGGGGTCATTATAAGCTGGTGGAAGTGTCAGTGGACTGGGGGGGGGGTCATTATAAGCTGGTGGTAAGTGTCAATAGACTGGGGGGGTCATTATAAGCTGGTGGAAGTGTCATTAGACTGGGGGGGCATTATAAGCTGGTGGAAGTGTCAATAGACTGGGGGGGGTCATTATAAGTCGATGGTGGAAGTGTCAGTAGACTGGGGGGGGGGGTCATTATAAGCTGGTGGAAGTGTCAGTGGACTGGGGGGGGGTCATTATAAGCTGGTGGAAGTGTCAATAGACTGGGGGGGGGTCATTATAAGCTGGTGGAAGTGTCATAGACTGGGGGGGCATTATAAGCTGGTGGAAGTGTCAATAGACTGGGGGGGGGGGTCATTATAAGATGGTGGAAGTGTCAGTAGACTAGGGGGGTCAATATAAGCTGGTGGAAGTGTCAGTGGACTGGGGGGGGAGGTAGGGGTCATTATAAGCTGGTGGAAGTGTCAATAGACTGGGGGGGGGTCATTATAAGCTGGTGGAAGTGTCATTAGACTGGGGGGGGGGGGGCATTATAAGCTGGTGGAAGTGTCATTAGACTGGGGGGGGGGTGGTGGCATTTTGGGGTCATAAGCTGGTGGAAGTGTCAGTAGACTAGAGGGGGTCATTATAAGCTGGTGGAAGAGTCAGTGGACTGGGGGGGGGGTCATTATAAGCTGGTGGAAGTGTCAGTGGACTGGGGGGGTCATTATAAGCTGGTGGAAGTGTCAGTAGACTAGAGGGGGTCATTATAAGCTGGTGGAAGTGTCAGTGGACTGGGGGGGGGGGGTCATTATAAGCTGGTGGAAGTGTCAATAGACTGGGGGGGGCATTATTGGAAGCTGACTTTTATGTGGAAGTGTCAATAGACTGGGGGGGGTCATTATAAGCTGGTGGAAGTGTCAGTAGACTGGGGGGGGGCATTATAAGCTGGTGGAAGTGTCAGTAGACTGGGGGGTCATTATAAGCTGGTGGTAGTGTCAGTAGACTGGGGGGGGGGTCATTATAAGCTGGTGAAAGTGTCAGTAGACTGGGGGGGCGGGCATTATAAGATGGTGGTAGTGTCAGTAGACTGGGGGGGGTCATTATAAGATGGTGGAAGTGTCAGTAGACTGGGGGGGGCATTATAAGATGGTGGAAGTGTCAGTAGACCATGGGGGGGAAGTGTCAGTGCTCATCAGCGCCCTCACTGTTCATTGAGAACTACAAACCATATTTTGCAGAGGAAGATGGGACCTGTCCTTTATTATTCCTGACAGGGGAGCCCCAAACAGCTCAACCATTTTTTTAATGTGACAGCAGGTGTGGGGAGAGGATCCCCAACCCTCTGTCACAGGGGGATCAGGGGGCGTAGGGGGAGCTGGAGCATGTTACATGTTACACTCTACATATGGGAACAACGTGTAACATGCTCCAGTAGGTAAACTTATCCTTTATGTATCTCAGGCTTTAGGAGTTTATTGGATAGTAAATCTCAGAGTAGAGGAGGTAGGTACATAGGAGGAAGCCAGTAGAGCGGAGGAGGCCAGTAGAGCGGAGGAGGTCAGTAGAGTAGAGGAGGTCAGTAGAGGGAAGGAGGAGGAGGTCAGTAGAGAGGAGGAGGTAAGTAGAGTAGAGGAGGTCAGTAGAGAGGAGGAGGTCAGTAGAGAGGAGGAGGTAAGTAGAGAGGAGGACGTCAGTAGAGAGGAGGCGGTCAGTAGAGAGGAGGTGGTCAGTAGAGAGGAGGAGGTCAGTAGAGTGGAGGAGGTCAGTAAAGAGGAGGAGGTCAGTAGAGAGGAGGCGGTCAGTAGAGAGGAGGAGGTCAGTAGAGAGGAGGAGGTCAGTAGAGAGGAGGAGGTAAGTAGAGTAGAGGAGGTCAGTAGAGAGGAGGAGGTCAGTAAAGAGGAGGAGGTCAGTAGAGAGGAGGAGGTCAGTAGAGTGGAGGAGGTCAGTAGAGAGGAGGAGGTCAGTAGAGAGGAGGAGGTCAGTAGAGAGGAGGAGGTCAGTAGAGAGGAGGCGGTCAGTAGAGAGGAGGAGGTCAGTAGAGTGGAGGCGGTCAGTAGAGAGGAGGCGGTCAGTAGAGAGGAGGAGGTCAGTAGAGTGGAGGAGGTCAGTAGAGAGGAGGAGGTCAGTAGAGAGGAGGAGGTCAGTAGAGTGGAGGAGGTCAGTAGAGAGGAGGAGGTCAGTAGAGAGGAGGAGGTCAGTAGAGAGGAGGAGGTCAGTAGAGAGGAGGAGGTCAGTAGAGAGGAGGAGGTAAGTAGAGTAGAGGAGGTCAGTAGAGTGGAGGAGGTCAGTAGAGAGGAGGAGGTCAGTAGAGTGGAGGAGGTCAGTAGAGTGGAGGAGGTCAGTAGAGTGGAGGAGGTCAGTAGAGAGGAGGAGGTCAGTAGAGAGGAGGAGGTCAGTAGAGTGGAGGAGGTCAGTAGAGAGGAGGAGGTCAGTAGAGAGGAGGAGGTCAGTAGAGAGGAGGAGGAGAGGAGGAGGTCAGTAGAGAGGAGGCGGTCAGTAGAGTGGAGGAGGTCAGTAGAGTGGAGGAGGTCAGTAGAGAGGAGGAGGTCAGTAGAGAGGAGGAGGTCAGTAGAGAGGAGGCGGTCAGTAGAGAGGAGGAGGTCAGTAGAGAGGAGGAGGTCAGTAGAGAGGAGGAGGTAAGTAGAGTAGAGGAGGTAGGTACATAGGAGGAAGCCAGTAGAGCGGAGGAGGCCAGTAGAGCGGAGGAGGTCAGTAGAGTAGAGGAGGTCAGTAGAGGGAAGGAGGAGGAGGTCAGTAGAGAGGAGGAGGTAAGTAGAGTAGAGGAGGTCAGTAGAGAGGAGGAGGTCAGTAGAGAGGAGGAGGTAAGTAGAGAGGAGGACGTCAGTAGAGAGGAGGCGGTCAGTAGAGAGGAGGCGGTCAGTAGAGAGGAGGAGGTCAGTAGAGTGGAGGAGGTCAGTAAAGAGGAGGAGGTCAGTAGAGAGGAGGCGGTCAGTAGAGAGGAGGAGGTCAGTAGAGAGGAGGAGGTCAGTAGAGAGGAGGAGGTAAGTAGAGTAGAGGAGGTCAGGAGGAAGCCAGTAGAGAGGAGGAGGAGCGGAGGAGGTCAGTAAAGAGGAGGAGGTCAGTAAAGAGGAGGAGGTCAGTAGAGAGGAGGAGGTAAGTAGAGTAGAGGAGGTCAGTAGAGAGGAGGAGGTCAGTAGAGAGGAGGCGGTCAGTAGAGAGGAGGAGGAGAGGAGGAGGTCAGTAGAGTGGAGGAGGTCAGTAGAGAGGAGGAGGAGAGGAGGCGGTCAGTAGAGAGGAGGAGGTCAGTAGAGAGGAGGAGGTCAGTAGAGAGGAGGAGGTAAGTAGAGTAGAGGAGGTCGGAGAGGAGGAGGTCAGTAGAGAGGAGGAGGAGGAGGAGGTCAGTAGAGAGGAGGAGGTGGAGGAGGAGGTCGGAGAGGAGGAGGTCAGTAGAGAGGAGGCGGTCAGTAGAGAGGAGGAGGTCAGTAGAGTGGAGGAGGTCAGTAGAGAGGAGGAGGTGGAGGAGGTCAGTAGAGAGGAGGAGGTCAGTAGAGAGGAGGAGGTCAGTAGAGTGGAGGAGGTCAGTAGAGAGGAGGAGGTCAGTAGAGAGGAGGAGGTCAGTAGAGAGGAGGAGGTCAGTAGAGAGGAGGAGGTCAGTAGAGAGGAGGAGGTCAGTAGAGAGGAGGAGGTCAGTAGAGTAGAGGAGGTCAGTAGAGAGGAGGAGGTCAGTAGAGAGGAGGAGGTAAGTAGAGAGGAGGAGGTCAGTAGAGAGGAGGAGGTCAGTAGAGTGGAGAAGGAGGTCAGTAGAGTCGAGGAGGTCAGTAGAGAGGAGGAGGTCAGTAGAGTGGAGGAGGTCAGTAGAGTGGAGGAGGTCAGTAGAGTGGAGGAGGTCAGTAGAGAGGAGGAGGTCAGTAGAGAGGAGGAGGTCAGTAGAGTGGAGGAGGTCAGTAGAGAGGAGGAGGAGAGGAGGAGGTCAGTAGAGAGGAGGAGGTCAGTAGAGAGGAGGAGGTCAGTAGAGAGGAGGCGGTCAGTAGAGTGGAGGAGGTCAGTAGAGTGGAGGAGGTCAGTAGAGAGGAGGAGGTCAGTAGAGAGGAGGAGGTCAGTAGAGAGGAGGAGGTCAGTAGAGAGGAGGCGGTCAGTAGAGAGGAGGAGGTGGAGGAGGTCAGTAGAGAGGAGGAGGTCAGTAGAGAGGAGGAGGTAAGAGAGGAGGAGGTAGAGAGAGGAGGCGGTAGAGGAGGAGGAGGTCAGTAGAGAGGAGGAGGTCAGTAGAGAGGAGGAGGTAAGTAGAGTAGAGGAGGTCAGTAGAGAGGAGGAGGTCAGTAGAGAGGAGGAGGTCAGAGAGGAGGAGGTAGAGAGGAGGAGGTAAGAGAGAGGAGGAGGTCAGTAGAGAGGAGGAGGTCAGTAGAGTGGAGAAGGAGGTCAGTAGAGTCGAGGAGGTCAGTAGAGAGGAGGAGGTCAGTAGAGTGGAGGAGGTCAGTAGAGTGGAGGAGGTCAGTAGAGTGGAGGAGGTCAGTAGAGAGGAGGAGGTCAGTAGAGAGGAGGAGGTCAGTAGAGAGGAGGAGGTCAGTAGAGTGGAGGAGGTCAGTAGAGTGGAGGAGGTCAGTAGAGTGGAGGAGGTCAGTAGAGTGGAGGGGGTCAGTAGAGTGGAGAAGGAGGTCAGTAGAGAGGAGGAGGTCAGTAGAGAGGAGGAGGTCAGTAGAGTGGAGGAGGTCAGTAGAGTGGAGGAGGTCAGTAGAGAGGAGGAGGTCAGTAGAGAGGAGGAGGTCAGTAGAGAGGAGGAGGTCAGTAGAGAGGAGGCGGTCAGTAGAGAGGAGGAGGTCAGTAGAGAGGAGGAGGTCAGTAGAGAGGAGGAGGTAAGTAGAGTAGAGGAGGTCAGTAGAGAGGAGGAGGTCAGTAGAGAGGAGGAGGTAAGTAGAGAGGAGGAGGTCAGTAGAGAGGAGGAGGTCAGTAGAGTGGAGAAAGAGGTCAGTAGAGTCGAGGAGGTCAGTAGAGAGGAGGAGGAGAGGAGGAGGTCAGTAGAGTTGAGGAGGTCAGTAGAGTGGAGGAGGTCAGTAGAGAGGAGGAGGTCAGTAGAGAGGAGGAGGTCAGTAGAGTGGAGGAGGTCAGTAGAGAGGAGGAGGAGAGGAGGAGGTCAGTAGAGAGGAGGAGGTCAGAGAAGGAGGAGGTAGAGTGGAGAAGGAGGTCAGTAGAGTCGAGGAGGTCAGTAGAGAGGAGGAGGTCAGTAGAGTGGAGGAGGTCAGTAGAGTGGAGGAGGTCAGTAGAGTGGAGGAGGTCAGTAGAGTGGAGGAGGTCAGTAGAGAGGAGGAGGTCAGTAGAGAGGAGGAGGTCAGTAGAGAGGAGGAGGTAAGTAGAGAGGAGGAGGTCAGTAGAGAGGAGGAGGTCAGTAGAGTGGAGAAGGAGGTCAGTAGAGTCGAGGAGGTCAGTAGAGAGGAGGAGGTCAGTAGAGTGGAGGAGGTCAGTAGAGTGGAGGAGGTCAGTAGAGAGGAGGAGGTCAGTAGAGAGGAGGAGGTCAGTAGAGAGGAGGAGGTCAGTAGAGAGGAGGAGGTCAGTAGAGAGGAGGAGGTCAGTAGAGTGGAGGAGGTCAGTAGAGAGGAGGAGGTCAGTAGAGAGGAGGAGGTCAGTAGAGAGGAGGAGGTCAGTAGAGTGGAGGAGGTCAGTAGAGTGGAGGAGGTCAGTAGAGAGGAGGAGGTCAGTAGAGTGGAGGAGGTCAGTAGAGAGGAGGAGGTCAGTAGAGTGGAGGAGGTCAGTAGAGTGGAGGAGGTCAGTAGAGAGGAGGAGGTCAGTAGAGAGGAGGAGGTCAGTAGAGAGGAGGAGGTCAGTAGAGAGGAGGAGGAGGTAGAGAGAGGGAGGTCAGTAGAGAGGAGGAGGTAGAGAGGAGGAGGTCAGTAGAGTAGAGGAGGTGGAGGAGGTCAGTAGAGAGGAGGAGGTCAGTAGAGAGGAGGAGGAGAGGAGGAGGTAAGTAGAGAGGAGGGAGGTCAGTAGAGAGGAGGAGGTCAGTAGAGTGGAGAAGGAGGTCAGTAGAGTCGAGGAGGTCAGTAGAGAGGAGGAGGTCAGTAGAGTGGAGGAGGTCAGTAGAGTGGAGGAGGTCAGTAGAGTGGAGGAGGTCAGTAGAGAGGAGGAGGTCAGTAGAGAGGAGGAGGTCAGTAGAGTGGAGGAGGTCAGTAGAGAGGAGGAGGTCAGTAGAGAGGAGGAGGTCAGTAGAGAGGAGGAGGTCAGTAGAGAGGAGGAGGTCAGTAGAGTGGAGGAGGTCAGTAGAGTGGAGGAGGTCAGTAGAGAGGAGGAGGTCAGTAGAGAGGAGGAGGTCAGTAGAGAGGAGGAGGTCAGTAGAGAGGAGGCGGTCAGTAGAGAGGAGGAGGTCAGTAGAGAGGAGGAGGTCAGTAGAGAGGAGGAGGTAAGTAGAGTAGAGGAGGTCAGTAGAGAGGAGGAGGTCAGTAGAGAGGAGGAGGTAAGTAGAGAGGAGGAGGTCAGTAGAGAGGAGGAGGTCAGTAGAGAGGAGGAGGAGAGGAGGAGGTCAGAGAGGAGGAGGTAGAGAGGAGGAGGTCAGTAGAGAGGAGGAGGAGAGGAGGAGGTCAGTAGAGTGGAGAGGTCAGGAGGTCAGTAGAGTGGAGGAGGTCAGGAGGAGGAGGAGGTCAGTAGAGAGGAGGAGGTCAGTAGAGTGGAGGAGGTCAGTAGAGTGGAGGAGGTCAGTAGAGTGGAGGAGGTGGAGAAGGAGGTCAGTAGAGAGGAGGAGGTCAGTAGAGAGGAGGAGGTCAGTAGAGTGGAGGAGGTCAGTAGAGAGGAGGAGGTCAGTAGAGGTCAGGAGAGGAGGAGGTCAGTAGAGAGGAGGCGGTGGAGGGGGTAGAGTGGAGGAGGTCAGTAGAGAGGAGGAGGTGGAGAGGTCAGGAGGGAGGAGGTAAGTAGAGTAGAGGAGGTCAGTAGAGAGGAGGAGGTCAGTAGAGAGGAGGAGGTAAGTAGAGAGGAGGAGGTCAGTAGAGAGGAGGAGGTGGAGGGGGTCAGAAAGAGGTGGAGAAGGAGGTCAGTAGAGAGGAGGAGGAGAGGAGGAGGTCAGTAGAGAGGAGGAGGTCAGTAGAGAGGAGGAGGAGTAGAGAGGAGGACGAGTAGAGAGGAGGACGAGTAGAGAGGAGGACGAGTAGAGAGGAGGACGAGTAGAGAGGAGGACGAGTAGAGAGGAGGACGAGTAGAGAGGAGGACGAGTAGAGAGGAGGACGTAGAGGAGGACGAGTAGAGAGGAGGACGAGTAGAGAGGAGGAGGTAAGAGAGGAGGAGGTAGAGAGGAGGAGGTAAGTAGAGAGGAGGAGGTCAGTAGAGAGGAGGAGGTCAGTAGAGTGGAGAAAGAGGTCAGTAGAGTCGAGGAGGTCAGTAGAGAGGAGGAGGTCAGTAGAGTGGAGGAGGTCAGTAGAGTGGAGGAGGTCAGTAGAGAGGAGGAGGTCAGTAGAGAGGAGGAGGTCAGTAGAGTGGAGGAGGTCAGTAGAGAGGAGGAGGTCAGTAGAGAGGAGGAGGTCAGTAGAGTGGAGAAGGAGGTCAGTAGAGTCGAGGAGGTCAGTAGAGAGGAGGAGGTCAGTAGAGTGGAGGAGGTCAGTAGAGTGGAGGAGGTCAGTAGAGTGGAGGAGGTCAGTAGAGTGGAGGAGGTCAGTAGAGAGGAGGAGGTCAGTAGAGAGGAGGAGGTCAGTAGAGTGGAGGAGGAGGTCAGTAGAGAGAGGAGGAGGTCAGTAGAGTGGAGAAGGAGGTCAGTAGAGTCGAGGAGGTCAGTAGAGAGGAGGAGGTCAGTAGAGTGGAGGAGGTCAGTAGAGTGGAGGAGGTCAGTAGAGTGGAGAGGAGGCGGTCAGTAGAGAGGAGGAGGTCAGTAGAGAGGAGGAGGAGTAGTCAGTAGAGTAGAGGAGGTCAGTAGAGAGGAGGAGGTCAGTAGAGAGGAGGAGGTCAGTAGAGAGGAGGAGGTCAGTAGAGTGGAGAGAGGTCAGTAGAGTCGAGGAGGTCAGTAGAGAGGAGGAGGTCAGTAGAGAGGAGGAGGTGGAGGAGGTCAGTAGAGTGGAGGAGGTCAGTAGAGAGGAGGAGGTCAGTAGAGGAGGAGGAGGTCAGTAGAGAGGAGGAGGTCAGTAGAGAGGAGGAGGTCAGTAGAGTGGAGAAGGAGGTCAGTAGAGTCGAGGAGGTCGAGGAGGAGGAGGTCAGTAGAGAGGAGGAGGTCAGTAGAGTGGAGGAGGTCAGTAGAGTGGAGGAGGTCAGTAGAGAGGAGGAGGTAGAGAGGAGGAGGAGGAGGAGGTCAGTAGAGAGGAGGAGGTGTAGAGAAGGAGGTCAGTAGAGGCGAGGAGGTCAGTAGAGAGGAGGAGGTGGAGGAGGTCAGTAGAGTGGAGGAGGTCAGTAGAGAGGAGGAGGTCAGTAGAGAGGAGGAGGTCAGGAGAGGAGGAGGTCAGTAGAGTGGAGGAGGAGGAGAGGAGGAGGTCAGTAGAGAGGAGGAGGTCAGTAGAGAGGAGGAGGAGGTGGAGTAGGTCGGTCAGAGGAGGCGGGAGGAGGTCAGTAGAGTGGAGGAGTAGAGAGGAGGAGGTCAGGTGGAGAAGGAAGTCAGTAGAGTGGAGTAGAGAGGAGGAGGTCAGTAGAGTGGAGGAGGTCAGTAGAGTGGAGGAGGTCTAGAGAGGAGGAGGTCAGTAGAGTGGAGAAGGAGGTCAGTAGAGGCGAGGAGGTCAGTAGAGAGGAGGAGGTCAGTAGAGTGGAGGAGGTCTAGAGTGGAGGAGGTCAGTAGAGTGGAGGAGGTCATAGAGAGGAGGAGGTCAAGAGAGGAGGAGGTCAGTAGAGAGGAGGCAGATGCAGTAGTAGAGTGGAGGAGGTCCTCAACATGGGGGGGTTGGTGATTTGGAGCAAGGGGGCACTGCGCCCCCCACCTCAAAGCACCCTTTCCCCATGTTGATGAAGACAAGGGTCTCTTCCTGACAACACTGGCAGTTGGTTGTTGGGGTGCCTTCAATAAGGGGGCCACCAGATCCCAACCCCCCCACCCTATGTGACTGAGTATGGGGTACATCGTACCCATTCAAAAAAATGTCAATAAAAAATACACTACACAGGTTTTAAAAGTAATTTATTAGGCAGCTCCGGGGGTCTTCTTCCGACTTCGGGGGGTCACTCCGGCCTCTTCTCCAGCTCTCTGGTGTCTTTTGCTGGGCTCCTCCGCTATCTTCTGCTCTTTTGCTAGCCGGGGACCGGTCTTCTCTGTCATCTTCTTCCCTCCGGTCTTCTCCATCATCTTCTTCCCTCCGGTCTTCTCCATCATCTTCTTCCCTCCGCTCTTCTCCATAGTCTTCTTCCCTCCGGTCTTCTCCGTCATCTTCTTCCCTCCGGTCTTCTCCGTCATCTTCTTCCCTCCGGTCTTCTCCGTCATCTTCTTCCCTCCGATCTTCTCCATAGTCTTCTTCCCTCCGGTCTTCTCCATAGTCTTCTTCCCTCCGGTCTTCTCCGTCATCTTCTTCCCTCCGGTCTTCTCCGTCATCTTCTTCCCTCCGGTCTTCTCCGTCATCTTCTTCCCTCCGATCTTCTCCATAGTCTTCTTCCCTCCGGTCTTCTCCATAGTCTTCTTCCCTCCGGTCTTCTCCATAGTCTTCTTCCCTCCGGTCTTCTCCATAGTCTTCTTCCCTCCAGTCTTCTCCGTTGTCTTCTTCCCTCCGGTCTTCTCTGTCATCTTCTTCCCTCCGGTCTTCTCCGTCATCTTCTTCCCTCCGGTCTTCTCCGTCATCTTCTTCCCTCCGGTCTTCTCTGTCATCTTCTTCCCTCTGGTCTTCTCCATTGTCTTCTTCCCTCCGGTCTTCTCCATAGTCTGCTTCCCTCCGGTCTTCTCCATAGTCTTCTTCCCTCCGGTCTTCTCCGTCATCTTCTTCCCTCTGGTCTTCTCTGTCATCTTCTTCCCTCCGGTCTTCTCCGTCATCTTCTTCCCTCCGGTCTTCTCCGTCATCTTCTTCCCTCCGGTCTTCTCCGTCATCTTCTTCCCTCCGGTCTTCTCCGTCATCTTCTTCCCTCCGGTCTTCTCTGTCATCTTCCCTCCGGTCTTCTCCATAGTCTGCTTCCCTCCGGTCTTCTCCATAGTCTTCTTCCCTCCGGTCTTCTCCGTCATCTTCTTCCCTCTGGTCTTCTCTGTCATCTTCTTCCCTCCGGTCTTCTCCGTCATCTTCTTCCCTCCGGTCTTCTCCGTCATCTTCTTCCCTCCGGTCTTCTCCGTCATCTTCTTCCCTCTGGTCTTCTCCGTTGTCTTCTTCTCTCCGGTCTTCTCCGTCATCTTCTTCCCTCCAGTCTTCTCCGTCATCTTCTTCCCTCTGGTCTTCTCCGTTGTCTTCTTCCCTCCGGTCTTCTCCATAGTCTGCTTCCCTCCGGTCTTCTCTGTTGTCTTCTTACCTCCGGTCTTCCGATGTTGACATGACGCTCTCTCCCGCTGTAATGCCGCGTGCGTGGCGCAACGACTTATATAGGCATGGGGCGGAGTCACTGAGTGATGTCACCTGGTGACCCCGCCCCCTTACAGCGTCACTACCCCATCATGCCCCGGGACGGTGATGTCATAAGGGGCGGGGTCACCGCGCACACGGCATTACAGCAAAATGTCAAAATTGGACCCAAAGTGTCAATATTTTGTGTGGCCGCCATTATTTTTAACCCTCTTGGGCATGGAGGTCACCAGAGCTTCACAGGTTGTCACCGGAGTCCTCTTCCCCTCCCCATGATGACATCACAGAGCTGGTGGATGTTGGAGATCTTCTGTTTGAGGATCCCCCACAGATGATCCATAGGGTTTAGGTCTGGAGACGCTTGGCCAGTCCATCACCTTTACCCTCAGCTAGGGTGACCACGTGTCCCGGATTGCCTGGGATAGTCCCGCATTTTGCAGGTCTGTCCCGGGCACCTTCATTCCAGGACAATACAGTGTCCCGGAATGAAACTGGCACAGCCACCCCCCGGGCCAATCTGATGCCCCCAAAAAAGGCCGCCACATCACCGCTTTACTCACTGACAGTACTTGTCCTGGCCGGGAAATACCTGTCCTGGCCGCCCCCTGCTTGTGATTGGAGAAATCATAAATCCCGCCTCTTGTGTCCAATCATTTTTGGGAAGGGGGGGTATCCCTGAATGGTAGTTTGGAAATGTGCTCATCCTACCCTCAGCTGTACACTCATCACTACACAATATTGTAGATACAAAGACCCCTGCCCCCCTGGACACCCCCCCCCGTGTACACCCCTCCCCCCGTGTACACCCCCCGCCGTGTACACCCCTCCCCTGTGTACATTCCTCCCCCCGTGTACACCCCACGCCGTGTACACCCCTCCCCGTGTACACCCCTCCCCCCCTGTACACCCCCCCGTGTACACCCCTCCCCCCGTGTACACCCCTCCCCCCGTGTACACCCCTCCCCCCGTGTACACCCCTCCCCCGTGTACACTCCTCCCCCCGTGTACACCCCACGCCGTGTACACTCACTACACAACATTGTAGATACAAAGTGTCATTTCTTCAGCGTTGTCACATGAAATGTCACTGAGGGGTGTACTTACTTTTGTCACACACTGTAAGTGCAGAAATCCTCTCTATTCCCGAACGTTCCGCCGCCATTTCTCACGCGATTTCCTCAGAATTTCACAATGTCCTCCAGCGCTGTGTTCCGAGTCTCAGGTCACTTATTGCCTAAAAGTGAAACCTCCACACCCGTCATGAAACTCGATCTTTCTATTACCGATCATCCCCATAAATCCAAAACAAATACAAAGTAATCCGACTGTTCAAACAACCAATGAGATATTAATACCACAAACAGGAACACAACGAGGGCAACAAAGGCTGCACCTGAGAAATCTGGGAGGAGGGGGAGGGGCTCGGCGCTCAGCAATTCATTCATCACCAAGATTTCAGAAAGAAAGTCCCACGTACAGCGGAACCTCCGATCCGTTCCGGGAGAACGCTTGTAATCCAAAGCACTCTCATATCAAAGCCAGTTTCACCATTGGAGTCAATGGAAACGAAAATTATTTCTTCCACATTGACTTCAATGGCATGCAATACCGCATGTGGCCAGAGGTGGGGGCGCCGGAGAGACTCGGAAACAGCTTGGCTGACCTCGGCAAACCTGAAAAGGCTCGGGAACATAGTATTTCCAAGTCTTTCCCCCCCTTACCCCCTAACCCTCTAATCCCAACCCTAACCCCCTAACCCTCTAATCCCAACCCCAACCCCCTTACCCCCTAACCCTCTAATCCCAACCCTAACCCCCTTACCCCCTAATCCCAACCCCAACCCTAACCCCTTAACCCTCTAATCCCAACCCCAACCCCCTTACCCCCTAACCCTAACCCCTCTAACCCCCTAATCCCAACCCAAACCCTAACCCCCTAACCCCTCTAACCCCCTAATCCCAACCCAAACCCTAACCCCCTAACCCCTCTAACCCCCTAATCCCTACCCTAACCCCCTTACCCCTAACCCTCTAACCCCCTAATCCCAACCCCAACCCTAACCCCCTAATCCCAACCCTAACCCTAACCCCTTACCCCTAACCCAACCCCCTAACCCTAACCCTTCTAACCCCCTAATCCCAACCCCAACCCTAACCCCCTTACCCCCTAACCCCCTAACCCTAACCCCTCTAACCCCCTAATCCCAACCCCAACCCTAACCACCTTACCCCTAACCCTCTAACCCCCTAATCCCAACCCTAACCCTAACCCCTTACCCCCTAACCCAACCCCCTAACCCTTAACCCTCTAACCCCCTAATTCCAACCCCAACCCTAACCCCCTTACCCCCTAACCCAACCCCCTAACCCCTAACCCTCTAACCCCCTAATCCCAACCCCAACCCTACAACCCTAACCCCCTTACCCCCTAACCCTAACCCCCTAACCAACACTCACAAACTGAGGCAGGATTTTTCAAAATACACAGCGCTCGTATTGTGAAGCGCTCGTTAACCGCGTTACTCGCAATGCGGAGGTTCCACTGTATTTTGAAAAATCCTGACTTGGTTTGGAAGTGTTGTCTCACAAAACGAGGAGGATTCAGGCAAATGCGGTGTGCAGTAACGCGTTTGACCTGAGGTGGGGGGGGGCGCCAGAGCCCAGTGGAGCCATTCGGCAAAGCTCGGAAATACACGTAATTACTCAGTTCCTTTTTGAGGTTTACTGAGGTCAGCCGAGCCTTTCCAGCTGTTTCCGAGGCTCTCCGGCGCCCCCCCCACTTCTGGCCACATGCGGTATTGCATGCCATTGAAGTGAATGCGGAACAAATCATTTTTGTTTCCATGGACTTCTATGGGGAAACTCGCTTTGATATGAGAGTACTTTGGATCACAAGCATTCTCCTGGTACAGATTATCCTCGTCATCCGGGGTTCCGCTGTACAGTGGCATGAAACCTCCAATACTCACCACCAATGTGACATCACTGTGACTCGGTTTGTGATTGTCCAGACCATGCCGATCCTCCGGACGATCCCCTGTTGTGGCTTTTGTTCGCTCCCGTCCTGGATGCACTACGCGGCCGCCATCCTGATATCCAGCATTTGGCAATTCATTTCAGCCCATGGGTAAGTATGGGGTCCCTCTTCAGACCTCTCCTGCCAATCATTCTGCCGGCCCCCATCTAATAACAACATACATCTATTGATTATATCACTTACATTGCAGATACAACATTCATGCCTCCGCCCCTGAAGAAGCGAGCAGGGTCCCGCGAAACGCGTAGGGATGGTTTTATGCCTGTAGATGCTGGATATTATTGATGTCTGTATTATGTCTACATATCTCTCTGTTTATATGTTTGTACATTTTATTTGTTTATTGTATATGTGAAAGTTTTATTGTTGCCCATTAATGTTCAACAATTGTAATAAATCTTTATATATTTACTTTCCTCTGTGCCGTGTACATTGTGTGCTATTATCCCGGGGAACTCACAATAACACTGTGCTGTGTACATTGTGTGCTATTATCCCGGGGAACTCACAATAACACTGTGCCGTGTACATTGTGTGCTATTATCCCAGGGAACTCACAATAACACTGTGCTGTGTACATTGTGTGCTATTATCCCGGGGAACTCACAATAACACTGTGCTGTGTACATTGTGTGTTATTATCCCGGGGGACTCACAATAACACTGTGCTGTGTACATTGTGTGCTATTATCCCGGGGAACTCACAATAACACTGTGCTGTGTACATAACACTTTGAGAATAATAAATTGATTTTGTCTCATTGTTGGTTGTGAACATCGGCTAAACCTCTCTCACCTCATCCAAAGTCCCAGGGCTGCCCCCCCCCCTTTTGTCTTGTCGGTTCGCGATTGTTGTCTCACAAAATTAGCAGGATTCAAGCTTCTGTGGTGTGCATTACCGCTTTTGGCCAGAGGTGGGGTGCGGGGGCGCCGGAGCCGTATCAAGCTTCTGTGGTGTGCAGTACCGCTTTTGGCCAGAGGTGCGGGGGCGCCGGAGCCGTTTCAAGCTTCTGTGGTGTGCAGTACCGCTTTTGGCCAGAGGTGCGGGGGCGCCGGAGCCGTTTCAAGCTTCTGTGGTGTGCAGTACCGCTTTTGGCCAGAGGTGCGGGGGCGCCGGAGCCGTTTCAAGCTTCTGTGGTGTGCAGTACCGCTTTTGGCCAGAGGTGCGGGGGCGCCGGAGCCGTTTCAAGCTTCTGTGGTGTGCAGTACCGCTTTTGGCCAGAGGTGCGGGGGCGCCGGAGCCGTTTCAAGCTTCTGTGGTGTGCAGTACCGCTTTTGGCCAGAGGTGCGGGGGCGCCGGAGCCGTTTCAAGCTTCTGTGGTGTGCAGTACCGCTTTTGGCCAGAGGTGCGGGGGCGCCGGAGCCGTTTCAAGCTTCTGTGGTGTGCAGTACCGCTTTTGGCCAGAGGTGCGGGGGCGCCGGAGCCGTTTCAAGCTTCTGTGGTGTGCAGTACCGCTTTTGGCCAGAGGTGCGGGGGCGCCGGAGCCGTTTCAAGCTTCTGTGGTGTGCAGTTCCGCTTTTGGCCAGAGGTGCGGGGGCGCCGGAGCCGTATCAAGCTTCTGTGGTGTGCAGTACCGCTTTTGGCCAGAGGTGAGGGGGCGCCGGAGCCGTTTCAAGCTTCTGTGGTGTGCAGTACCGCTTTTGGCCAGAGGTGCGGGGGCGCCGGAGCCGTTTCAAGCTTCTGTGGTGTGCAGTACCGCTTTTGGCCAGAGGTGCGGGGGCGCCGGAGCCGTTTCAAGCTTCTGTGGTGTGCAGTACCGCTTTTGGCCAGAGGTGCGGGGGCGCCGGAGCCATTTCAAGCTTCTGTGGTGTGCAGTACCGCTTTTGGCCAGAGGTGCGGGGGCGCCGGAGCCGTTTCAAGCTTCTGTGGTGTGCAGTACCGCTTTTGGCCAGAGGTGCGGGGGCGCCGGAGCCGTTTCAAGCTTCTGTGGTGTGCAGTACCGCTTTTGGTCAAACCAAGTTATGATTTTTCAAAATACACAGCGCCCGTATTGAGAAACGCTCGTTCCCCGCGTTCCGAGGTTGCGCTGTATTCATATGTTGTGCGCTGGTGTGTGTGCTGGGGCCCCAGTGGGAAGGTATTCCATACATGTGTTAGAGGGGTTGGAGATTTATCCTCATGTACCCCTTCGGGTTATCACCGGATTACACGTACATGAATGTGCATTGAGTAATACTTTCTGTCAATCATAGTCTGTGTTTATTCATATTTTATTCATACCTTTCATTGTGTTTAGTTGTTATCTCAGCAAACATTTCTGAGTGTTTCTGTGCGAGTTTCTCATCACTAACGCAACACTTCAGGATGGAACCCAAGGTGTCCGAGGTAAGAGAGGATCTGCAGAGTCGGGGGGCGGGGGGGTGGCGAGCAGAGTCAATCAGCAGCCCTCACGGGGGTACCGCTACATGTAAATATACAGAGGAACCTCGGATTACGAGAATAATCCGTTCCAGGAGAGTGCTTGTAATCCAAAGCACTTGCATATCAAAGCGAGCTTCCCCATTGAAGTAAATGGAAATAGTAATAATTTGTTCTGCATTTACTTCTATGGCATGCAATACCGCATGCGGCCAGAGGTGGGGGGGGGGCGCCGGAGAGCCTTGGAAATGGCCGAAAAGGTCCAAGGAAGGACGCCTTGGCAAACCTCGGAAAGAGATTTGTGGAGGTCAGCCGTGCTGTCCTCAGGCCTTTCCGTGCATTTCTGATCGGCTGCGATCAGCAACATTCAGCTCTCCTCGGCCCCTTCCCCACTCGTAATCCAAAGCACTTGCATATCAAAGCGAGTTTCCTCATTGAAGTCAATGGAAACAAAAATTATTTGTTCTGCATTGACTTCTATGGCATGCAATACCGCATGTGGCCAGAGGCGGGGGGGCACCGGAGAGCCTCAGAAACGGCCGGAAAGGCCCGAGGACAGTTTTTCACTGACCTCTGCAAACTTCGGAAAGACTCCATTCCCCAGCCTATCCGAGGTTTGCCGAGGTCAGCCGAACTGTCCTCGGGCCTTTCCGTGCATTTCCGAT
>CM056058.1:161615418-161647918 GCA_029574335.1 Rana kukunoris | reverse complement strand
GATGGGATCACAGAGGATGGGATCACAGAGGATGGGATCACAGAGGATGAGATCACAGAGGATGGGATCACAGAGGGTGGGATCACACAGGATGGGATCACAGAGGGTGAGATCACAGAGGGTGGGATCACACAGGATGGGATCACAGAGGGTGGGATCAGAGAAGATGGGATCACAGAGGGTGGGATCACAGGGGATGGGATCACAGAGGATGGGATCACAGAGGCTGGGATCACAGGGGATGGGATCACAGAGGGTGGGATCACAGAAGATGGGATCACAGAGGATGGGATCAGAGAGGGTGGGATCACAGAGAATGGGATCACAGCTGATGATCACAGAGGGTGAGATCACAGAGGATGGGATCACAGAGGATGGGATCACAGAGGATGGGATCACAGAGGATGGGATCACAGAGGATGAGATCACAGAGGATGGGATCACAGGCGATGGGATGACAGAGGGTGGGATCGCAGGGAGTGGGATCACAGGGATCACAGAGGGTGGGATCACAGGGAGTGGGATCACAGATCACAGAGGATGGGATCACAGAGGATGGGATCACAGAGGATGGGATCACAGAGGGTGAGATCACAGAGGGTGGGATCACACAGGATGGGATCACAGAGGGTGGGATCAGAGAAGATGGGATCACAGAGGGTGGGATCAGAGAAGATGGGATCACAGAGGGTGGGATCACAGGGGATGGGATCACAGAGGATGGGATCACAGAGGCTGGGATCACAGGGGATGGGATCACAGAGGGTGGGATCACAGAAGATGGGATCACAGAGGATGGGATCAGAGAGGGTGGGATCACAGAGAATGGGATCACAGCTGATGGGATCACAGAGGGTGAGATCACAGAGGATGGGATCACAGAGGATGGGATCACAGAGGGTGAGATCACAGGGGATGGGATCACAGGGATGGGATCACAGAGGGTGGGATCACAGAAGATGGGATCACAGAGGATGGGATCACAGGGGATGGGATCACAGAGGATGGGATCACAGAGGATGAGATCACAGAGGATGGGATCACAGAGGATGGGATCACAGAGGATGGGATGGGATCACAGAGGATGAGATCACAGAGGATGGGATCACAGGCGATGGGATGACAGAGGGTGGGATCGCAGGGAGTGGGATCACAGGGATCACAGAGGGTGGGATCACAGGGAGTGGGATCACAGGGATCACAGAGGATGGGATCACAGAGGATGGGATCACAGAGGGTGGGATCACAGAGAATGGGATCAGGATGGGATCACAGAGGGTGAGATCACAGAGGGTGGGATGGGATCACACAGGATGGGATCACAGAGGGTGGGATCAGAGAAGATGGGATCACAGAGGGTGGGATCACAGGGGATGGGATGGGATCACAGAGGATGGGATCACAGAGGATGGGATCACAGAGGCTGGGATCACAGGGGATGGGATCACAGAGGGTGGGATCACAGAAGATGGGATCACAGAGGATGGGATCAGAGAGGGTGGGATCACAGAGAATGGGATCACAGCTGATGGGATCACAGAGGGTGAGATCACAGAGGATGGGATCACAGAGGATGGGATCACAGAGGGTGAGATCACAGGGGATGGGATCACAGGGGATGGGATCACAGAGGGTGGGATCACAGAATATGGGATCACAGAGGATGGGATCAGAGAAGATGGGATCACAGAGGATGGGATCACAGGGGATGGGATCACAGAGGGTGGGATCAGAGAGGGTGGGATCACAGAGGGTGGGATCAGAGAAGATGGGATCACAGAGGGTGGGATCACAGGGGATGGGATCACAGAGGGTGGGATCACAGGGGATGGGATCACAGGGGATGGGATTACAGGGGATGGGATCACAGGGGATGGGATCACAGGGGATGGGATCACAGATGGTGGGATCCCAGAGGGTGGGATCACAGAGGATGAGATCACAGGGGATGGGATCACAGATGGTGGGATCACAGAGGGTGGGATCACAGAGGATGGAGGCCACGATCCAAATCATCAGAGGTTCTGTTCTCCATAAAAAAACTAGTGTTGGTGATATTATATAGAGTCTGTGACAGAGGATGAGATCACAGGGGATGAGATCACAGAGGATGGGATCACAGAGGATGGGATCACAGAGGATGGGATCACAGAGGATGAGATCACAGAGGATGGGATCACAGGCGATGGGATGACAGAGGGTGGGATCGCAGGGAGTGGGATCACAGGGATCACAGAGGATGGGATCACAGAGGATGGGATCACAGAGCATGAGATCACAGAGGATGGGATCACAGAGGATGGGATCACAGAGGATGAGATCACAGAGGATGGGATCACAGGCGATGGGATGACAGAGGGTGGGATCGCAGGGAGTGGGATCACAGGGATCACAGAGGATGGGATCACAGAGGATGGGATCACAGAGCATGAGATCACAGAGGATGGGATCACAGAGGATGGGATCACAGAGGATGGGATCACAGAGGATGAGATCACAGAGGATGGGATCACAGGCGATGGGATGACAGAGGGTGGGATCGCAGGGAGTGGGATCACAGGGATCACAGAGGGTGGGATCACAGGGAGTGGGATCACAGGGATCACAGAGGATGGGATCACAGAGGATGGGATCACAGAGGATGAGATCACAGAGGATGGGATCACAGAGGATGGGATCACAGAGGATGAGATCACAGAGGATGAGATCACAGGCGATGGGATGACAGAGGGTGGGATCGCAGGGAGTGGGATCACAGGGATCACAGAGGGTGGGATCACAGGGAGTGGGATCACAGGGATCACAGAGGATGGGATCACAGAGGATGGGATCACAGAGGATGAGATCACAGAGGATGGGATCACAGAGGATGGGATCACAGAGGATGGGATCACAGAGGATGAGATCACAGAGGATGGGATCACAGAGGGTGGGATCACACAGGATGGGATCACAGAGGGTGAGATCACAGAGGGTGGGATCACACAGGATGGGATCACAGAGGGTGGGATCAGAGAAGATGGGATCACAGAGGGTGGGATCACAGGGGATGGGATCACAGAGGATGGGATCACAGAGGCTGGGATCACAGGGGATGGGATCACAGAGGGTGGGATCACAGAAGATGGGATCACAGAGGATGGGATCAGAGAGGGTGGGATCACAGAGAATGGGATCACAGCTGATGGGATCACAGAGGGTGAGATCACAGAGGATGGGATCACAGAGGATGGGATCACAGAGGATGGGATCACAGAGGATGGGATCACAGAGGATGAGATCACAGAGGATGGGATCACAGGCGATGGGATGACAGAGGGTGGGATCGCAGGGAGTGGGATCACAGGGATCACAGAGGGTGGGATCACAGGGAGTGGGATCACAGGGATCACAGAGGATGGGATCACAGAGGATGGGATCACAGAGGATGGGATCACAGAGGGTGAGATCACAGAGGGTGGGATCACACAGGATGGGATCACAGAGGGTGGGATCAGAGAAGATGGGATCACAGAGGGTGGGATCAGAGAAGATGGGATCACAGAGGGTGGGATCACAGGGGATGGGATCACAGAGGATGGGATCACAGAGGCTGGGATCACAGGGGATGGGATCACAGAGGGTGGGATCACAGAAGATGGGATCACAGAGGATGGGATCAGAGAGGGTGGGATCACAGAGAATGGGATCACAGCTGATGGGATCACAGAGGGTGAGATCACAGAGGATGGGATCACAGAGGATGGGATCACAGAGGGTGAGATCACAGGGGATGGGATCACAGGGGATGGGATCACAGAGGGTGGGATCACAGAAGATGGGATCACAGAGGATGGGATCACAGGGGATGGGATCACAGAGGATGGGATCACAGAGGATGAGATCACAGAGGATGGGATCACAGAGGATGGGATCACAGAGGATGGGATCACAGAGGATGAGATCACAGAGGATGGGATCACAGGCGATGGGATGACAGAGGGTGGGATCGCAGGGAGTGGGATCACAGGGATCACAGAGGGTGGGATCACAGGGAGTGGGATCACAGGGATCACAGAGGATGGGATCACAGAGGATGGGATCACAGAGGGTGGGATCACACAGGATGGGATCACAGAGGGTGAGATCACAGAGGGTGGGATCACACAGGATGGGATCACAGAGGGTGGGATCAGAGAAGATGGGATCACAGAGGGTGGGATCACAGGGGATGGGATCACAGAGGATGGGATCACAGAGGATGGGATCACAGAGGCTGGGATCACAGGGGATGGGATCACAGAGGGTGGGATCACAGAAGATGGGATCACAGAGGATGGGATCAGAGAGGGTGGGATCACAGAGAATGGGATCACAGCTGATGGGATCACAGAGGGTGAGATCACAGAGGATGGGATCACAGAGGATGGGATCACAGAGGGTGAGATCACAGGGGATGGGATCACAGGGGATGGGATCACAGAGGGTGGGATCACAGAATATGGGATCACAGAGGATGGGATCAGAGAAGATGGGATCACAGAGGATGGGATCACAGGGGATGGGATCACAGAGGGTGGGATCAGAGAGGGTGGGATCACAGAGGGTGGGATCAGAGAAGATGGGATCACAGAGGGTGGGATCACAGGGGATGGGATCACAGAGGGTGGGATCACAGGGGATGGGATCACAGGGGATGGGATTACAGGGGATGGGATCACAGGGGATGGGATCACAGGGGATGGGATCACAGATGGTGGGATCCCAGAGGGTGGGATCACAGAGGATGAGATCACAGGGGATGGGATCACAGATGGTGGGATCACAGAGGGTGGGATCACAGAGGATGGAGGCCACGATCCAAATCATCAGAGGTTCTGTTCTCCATAAAAAAACTAGTGTTGGTGATATTATATAGAGTCTGTGACCTCATCCAATCAAAGCACAGTGACCCCCTAAAAGGAAGCCCCCTCCCCCAACCCACCGATACTTACCTTCCCACCCTTCCCCACTGTCCTGTGGGTGATCCCTGGTGAATATAGGGGAGCATAACCCCTCCCCCTTTCCTCCCAGGATGCAATGCTAGATGCAAGTGGCCAATCACCAGACCTGGGAAGATTATACTGGGGGACAGACTGACCTAGGGGGACTCTACTGGGGGACAGACTGACCGGGGGGATTATACTGGGGGACAGACTGACCGGGGGATTATACTGGGGGACATACTGACCGGGGGGATTATACTGGGGGACAGACTGACCGGGGGATTATACTGGGGACAGACTGACAGGGGGACTCTACTGGGGGACAGACTGACCGGGGGACTCTACTGGGGGACAGACTGACAGGGGGGGGGACAGACTGACCGGGGGACTCTACTGGGGGACAGACTGACAGGGGGGGGGACTGTACTGGGGGACAGACTGACCGGGGATTATACTGGGGGACAGACTGACAGGGGGACTCTACTGGGGGACAGACTGACCGGGGGACTCTACTGGGGGACAGACTGACAGGGGGGGGGACTGTACTGGGGGACAGACTGACTGGGGGGAGATTATACTGGGGGACAGACTGACAGGGGGACTCTACTGGGGGACAGACTGACCGGGGGACTCTACTGGGGGACAGACTGACAGGGGGGGGGGACTGTACTGGGGGACAGACTGACTGGGGGGAGATTATACTGGGGGACAGACTGAACGGGGGAGATTATACTGGGGGACAGACTGACCTGGGGAGATTGTGCTGGGGGACTGTACTGGGGGACAGACTGACCTAGGGAGATTATACTGGGGGGGACTGTACTGGGGGACAGACTGACCGGGGGACTGTACTGGGGGACAGACTGACCGGGGGGTCTGTACTGGGGGACAGACTGACCTGGGGAGATTATACTGGGGGACAGACTGACCTGGGGGGGACTGTACAGGGGGACAGACTGACCGGGGGGACTGTACTGGGGGACAGACTGACCGGGGGGTCTGTACTGGGTGACAGACTGACAGGGGGGGGACTGTACTGGGGGACAGACTGACTGGGGGGAGATTATACTGGGGGACAGACTGAACGGGGGAGATTATACTGGGGGACAGACTGACCTGGGGAGATTGTGCTGGGGGACTGTACTGGGGGACAGACTGACCTAGGGAGATTATACTGGGGGGACTGTACTGGGGGACAGACTGACCGGGGTACTGTACTGGGGGACAGACTGACCGGGGGGTCTGTACTGGGGGACAGACTGACCTGGGGGGACTCTTACTGGGGGACAGACTGACCTGGGGGGGACTGTACTGGGGGACAGACTGACCTGGGGGGACTGTACTGGGGGACAAACTGACCTGCGGAGATTATACTGGGGGGGGGACTGTACTGGGGGACAGACTGACCTGGGGGGACTGTACTGGGGGACAGACTGACCGGGGAGACTGTACTGGGGGACAAACTGACCTGGGGAGATTATACTGGGGGGGGGACTGTACTGGGGGACAGACTGACCTGGGGGGATTATACTGGGGGACAGACTGACCGGGGAGATTATACTGGGGGACAGACTGACCTGGGGGGACTCTACTGGGGGACAGACTGACCTGGGGAGATTATACTGGGGGGGACGACTGTACTGGGGGACAGACTGACCTGGGGGGATTATACTGGGGGACAGACTGACCGGGGAGATTATACTGGGGGACAGACTGACCTGGGGGGACTCTACTGGGGGACAGACTGACCTGGGGAGATTATACTGGGGGGGACGACTGTACTGGGGGACAGACTGACCTGGGGGGATTATACTGGGGGACAGACTGACCGGGGAGATTATACTGGGGGACAGACTGACCTGGGGGGACTCTACTGGGGGACAGACTGACCTGGGGAGATTATACTGGGGGGGACGACTGTACTGGGGGACAGACTGACCTGGGGGGATTATACTGGGGGACACACCCACTGTCCGTCACGGGACGCTACATGGGCTGCAATACTAACTTTCTCTCGGCACCCAAAGCTGTCCCGGGTCCTGTACGATCCTGTAGTGTAAACTACAAAAAAATTGTTATGTGCAGCTGAAGTGTTGGGGGTTTGGCTTGATGAAAAGGTGGTGACCCCCAAATACGGAGCTTAGAGAGGGACTTTATAAGTTATGAAAAGGTTAAATAGGAACAAGATATTTGTTTTCTAGGTTGGTGTAACTGACGTCATCTACAGATCAAAGGCTCTTCATCTCCACAGAGAAACGATACAAGTCATTCCAATATCATGATGATGTTGTTACATTGTATTGTGATTCAGAACAAAACGCTGCATAAGCTTCAGTGAGAATACAAGACTTTCTTCTGAGTTCTGTCTGCAAAGCAGCGGCGGGGGAAGAGGTGTACACTCGGGGGTGTATATCTAGTGTCATGCATCCGGGGGTATACATGTGGTGGTGTAGGTCCAGTGTCATACATAGGGGGGTATACATGTGGTGGTGTAGGTCCAGTGTCATACATCCGGGGGTATACATGTGGTGGTGTAGGTTCAGTGTCATACATCCGGGGGTATACATGTGGTGGTGTAGGTCCAGTGTCATACATAGGGGGGTATACATGTGGTGGTGTAGGTCCAGTGTCATACATCCGGGGGTATACATGTGGTGGTGTAGGTCCAGTGTCATACATCCGGGGTATACATGTGGTGGTGTAGGTCCAGTGTCATACATCCGGGGTATACATGTGGTGGTGTAGGTCCAGTGTCATACATAGGGGGGTATACATGTGGTGGTGTAGGTCCAGTGTCGTACATCCGGGGGTATACATGTGGTGGTGTAGGTCCAGTGTCGTACATCCGGGGGTATACATGTGGTGGTGTAGGTCCAGTGTCATACATAGGGGGTATACATGTGGTGGTGTAGGTCCAGTGTCATACATCCGGGGGTATACATGTGGTGGTGTAGGTCCAGTGTCATACATCCGGGGGTATACATGTGGTGGTGTAGGTCCAGTGTCATACATCCGGGGGTATACATGTGGTGGTGTAGGTCCAGTGTCATACATCCGGGGGTATACATGTGGTGGTGTAGGTCCAGTGTCATACATCCGGGGGTATACATGTGGTGGTGTAGGTCCAGTGTCATACATCCGGGGGTATACATGTGGTGGTGTAGGTCCAGTGTCATACATCCGGGGGTATACATGTGGTGGTGTAGGTCCAGTGTCATACATCCGGGGGTAGGGGGGTATACATGTGGTGGTGTAGGTCCAGTGTCATACATCCGGGGGTATACATGTGGTGGTGTAGGTCCAGTGTCATACATCCGGGGGTATACATGTGGTGGTGTAGGTCCAGTGTCATACATAGGGGGGTATACATGTGGTGGTGTAGGTCCAGTGTCATACATCCGGGGGTATACATGTGGTGGTGTAGGTCCAGTGTCATACATCCGGGGGTAGGGGGGTATACATGTGGTGGTGTAGGTCCAGTGTCATACATCCAGGAGGTATACATGTGGTGGTGTAGGTCCAGTGTCATACATCCGGGGGTATACATGTGGTGGTGTAGGTCCAGTGTCATACATAGGGGGGTATACATGTGGTGGTGTAGGTCCAGTGTCATACATCCGGGGGTATACATGTGGTGGTGTAGGTCCAGTGTCATACATCCGGGGGTATACATGTGGTGGTGTGGGTCCAGTGTCATACATAGGGGGGTATACATGTGGTGGTGTAGGTCCAGTGTCATACATAGGGGGGTATACATGTGGTGGTGTAGGTCCAGTGTCATACATCCGGGGGTATACATGTGGTGGTGTAGGTCCAGTGTCATACATCCGGGGTATACATGTGGTGGTGTAGGTCCAGTGTCATACATCCGGGGGTATACATGTGGTGGTGTAGGTCCAGTGTCATACATCCGGGGGTATACATGTGGTGGTGTAGGTCCAGTGTCATACATCCGGGGGTATACATGTGGTGGTGTAGGTCCAGTGTCATACATCCGGGGGTATACATGTGGTGGTGTAGGTCCAGTGTCATACATAGGGGGGTATACATGTGGTGGTGTAGGTCCAGTGTCATACATCCGGGGGTATACATGTGGTGGTGTAGGTCCAGTGTCATACATCCGGGGGTATACATGTGGTGGTGTAGGTCCAGTGTCATACATCCGGGGGTATACATGTGGTGGTGTAGGTCCAGTGTCATACATCCGGGGGTATACATGTGGTGGTGTAGGTCCAGTGTCATGGGGGGGTCCACCGAACTGATTCTTTGCCCCGGGTGATATAATGTCTTCCCCACTGGTACTGCCTCTAAGAGTACCAGCACCAGCCGTTCTACTCTAATAAATGGTGAAGGGGGAGAGGGGCTTGGGTGGCCGGGGGGAGGGGAGTTGTCCGGCCGCCATAGTAGAAACCTGTCAAAGTGGGCCAGTCTGGATGAAGTCCAGGGCCAAATTTTTGTCCCAGTCCAGCCCTGGTGATCGGTAGGGATGAGGTCAGGTGATCGGAGTCTTGTTGTACTTGGTAATCTTCTCTCGGCTCCTTTAGAACCCCCCCCCCCTGTTGCCGGGGTAGAAGGTGTTCATGTATAAAGAAAGGAATGAAGAGAAATACCTGATGGTATTAATCAGTTTAGGTGTCACCTGTAGGCTCCTCCCCCCAGGATCCCGATGGAGGGGACATTTCACAATAAACACAATCCTGGCAAAGCGGCGCAGCGTTTGCCAAGCGCTGTCCTCCGAAGGCTATTAATAATCTTTCTGCATTGTTCTGTCCCCTTCACCCCCCCCCCTGGCTCCCAAATTCCCGGTATCTCACCCCTCCCCCGACTCCTCAATTCCTCCCCGGTATCTCACCCCCCCCCCTGGCTCCCAAATTCCCGGTATCTCACCCCTCCCCCGACTCCTCAATTCCTCCCCGGTATCTCACCCCTCCCCCCGGCTCCTCAATTCCTCCCCGGTATCTCACCCCCCCCCGGCTCCCCAATTCCTCCCCGGTATCTCACCCCCCCAACTCCCCAATTCCTCCCCGGAATCTCACCCCTCCCCCCGGCTCCTCAATTCCTCCCCGGTATCTCACCCCCCGGCTCCCCAATTCCTCCCCGGTATCTCACCCCCCGGTTCCTCAATTCCTCCCCGGTATCTCACCCCCCCCGACTCCCCAATTCCTCCCCGGTATCTTACCCCCCCCCGGCTCCTCAATTCCTCCCCAGTATCCCACCCCCCGGCTCCCCAATTCCTCCCCGGTATCTCACCCCCCCGGCTCCCCAATTCCTCCCCGGTATCTCACCCCCCCCGGCTCCTCAATTCCTCCCCGGTATCTCACCCCCCCCGGCTCCCCAATTCCTCCCCGGTATCTCACCCCCCGGGTTCCCCAATTCCTCCCCGGTATCTCACCCCTCCCCTACGGCTCCTCAATTCCTCCCCGGTATCTCACCCCCCCCCCCGGCTCCCCAATTCCTCCCCGGTATCTCACCCCCCCGGTTCCCCAATTACTCCCCAGTATCTCCCCCCCCCGGCTCCCCAATTCCTCCCCGGTATCTCACCCCCCCCAGTTCCTCAATTCCACCCCGGTATCTCACCCCTCCCCCCGGCTCCTCAATTCCTCCCCGGTATCTCACCCCCCCGGCTCCCCAATTCCTCCCCGGTATCTCACCCCCCCGGTTCCCCAATTACTCCCCGGTATCTCACCCCCCGGCTCCCCAATTCCTCCCCGGTATCTCACCCCCCCAGTTCCTCAATTCCTCCCCGGTATCTCACCCCTCCCCCCGGCTCCTCAATTCCTCCCCGGTATCTCACCCCCCCCCCCAGCTCCCCAATTCCTCCCCGGTATCTCACCCCCCCGGTTCCCCAATTACTCCCCGGTATCTCACCCCCCGGCTCCCCAATTCCTCCCCGGTATCTCACCCCCCCAGTTCCTCAATTCCTCCCCGGTATCTCACCCCTCCCCCCGGCTCCCCAATTCCTCCCCGGTATCTCACCCCCCCGGTTCCCCAATTACTCCCCGGTATCTCACCCCCCGGCTCCTCAATTCCTCCCCGGTATCTCACCCCCCCCCCCCAGCTCCCCAATTCCTCCCCGGTATCTCACCCCCCCGGTTCCCCAATTACTCCCCGGTATCTCACCCCCCGGCTCCCCAATTCCTCCCCGGTATCTCACCCCCCCAGTTCCTCAATTCCTCCCCGGTATCTCACCCCTCCCCCCGGCTCCCCAATTCCTCCCCGGTATCTCACCCCCCCGGTTCCCCAATTACTCCCCGGTATCTCACCCCCCGGCTCCCCAATTCCTCCCCGGTATCCACCTGAGCCTGAAGAGTCGGTGACGTCATTGAGGACGTGATGTAAAGGATGAGGGATGGGGGATGGACATCCATTCACCTGCTCTGTTTGCTTCTTTGGTGATATTAAGTAATAAGCCGGGACGGAGTTTTCTCTCAGGGTGTGTCCAACGTTCATTGTCAGTCCTCAGTCCTAACCGTTCTCAGATAACAGTTCTCAGAGTTCGCTGACAAACCTGCGGGGCGGCTGGAGACGGCAAATCACAAGCATCCGACGTTGTCCTCGGGACTGGAGAACTTTTATTGAGAGAGAAGAAGAGAAGAGAAGAAGAGAAGAGAAGAGAAGAGAAGAGAAGAGGAGAGAAGAAGAGAGAAGAGGAGATCCTTGACGTATTGGCGACGTCTCTCCTCCGGGGCGGGCTTCATGTGGCTGCAGAGCGCAGAGCTCTCCGGGACTAAGAGGTGACCCCCCATCATGGGACCGCACTGGAGACTCCGGATTTATTTATTATTCCTCTTCCCGGTTGTGCCATGGATTTGGGGAGCCCAAGGTAGGTGACCGCTTCTTTTTCACGCACGTTGCGTTTTTACCGCTCATCAATATCTAAGGTTTTTGTGTTAGATCCTCGGATTGTGAGCGTAATTCGTTCCGGAAACACGCTTGTAATCCAAAGCACTTGTATATCAAAGCAAATTTCCCCATAAGAAATAATGGGGGATCTCTAAAATGTGTGGATTTAGGGGGATCTCTAAAATGTGTGGATTTAGGGGGATCTCTAAAATGTATGGATTTAGGGGATCTCTAAAATGTGTGGATTTAGGGGGATCTCTAAAATGTGTGGATTTAGGGGGATCTCTGGAATGTATGGATTTAGGGGATCTCTAAAATGTATGGATTTAGGGGATCTCTAGAATGTGTGGATTTAGGGGTTCTCTAAAATGTATGGATTTAGGGGATCTCTAGAATGTGTGGATTTAGGGGGATCTCTAAAATGTGTGGATTTAGGGGATCTCTAAAATGTGTGGATTTAGGGGGATCTCTAAAATGTGTGGATTTAGGGGGATCTCTTAAATGTGTGGATTTAGGGGGATCTCTAGAATGTATGGATTTAGGGGATCTCTAAAATGTGTGGATTTAGGGGGATCTCTAAAATGTATGGATTTAGGGGATCTCTAAAATGTGTGGATTTAGGGGGATCTCTAAAATGTGTGGATTTAGGGGGATCTCTTAAATGTGTGGATTTAGGGGGATCTCTAGAATGTATGGATTTAGGGGATCTCTAAAATGTATGGATTTAGGGGATCTCTAAAATGTGTGGATTTAGGGGGATCTCTTAAATGTGTGGATTTAGGGGGATCTCTGGAATGTATGGATTTAGGGGATCTCTAAAATGTATGGATTTAGGGGATCTCTAGAATATGTGGATTTAGGGGTTCTCTAAAATGTATGGATTTAGGGGATCTCTAGAATGTGTGGATTTAGGGGGATCTCTAAAATGTGTGGATTTAGGGGATCTCTAAAATGTGTGGATTTAGGGGGATCTCTAAAATGTATGGATTTAGGGGGAATCTCTAGAATGTGTGGATTTAGGGGGATCTCTAAAATGTGTGGATTTAGGGGATCTCTAAAATGAGTGGATTTAGGGGATCTCTAAAATGAGTGGATTTAGGGGGATCTCTAGAATGTATGGATTTAGGGGATGTCTAAAATGTATGGATTTAGTCGGATCTCTAAAATGTGTGGATTAGGGGGATCTCTAAAATGTGTGGATTTAGGGGATCTCTAAAATGTATGGATTTAGGGGGATCTCTACAATGTATGGATTTAGGGGATGTCTAAAATGTATGGATTTAGGCGGATCTCTAAAATGTGTGGATTTAGGGGATCTCTAAAATGTGTGGATTTAGGGGGATCTCTAAAATGTGTGGATTTAGGGGGATCTTTAAAATATATGGATTTAGGGGATCTCTAAAATGTATGGATTTGGGGGGGATCTCTAAAATGTATGGATTTAGGGGGATCTCTAAAATGTATGGATTTAGGGGGATCTCTAAAATGTGTGGATTTAGGGGATCTCTAAAATGTGTGGATTTAGGGGATCTCTAAAATGTATTGATTTAGGGGATCTCTAAAATGTGTGGATTTAGGGGGGATCTCTAAAATGTATGGATTTAGGGGATCTCTAAAATGTGTGGATTCAGGGGGATCTCTAAAATGTATGGATTTAGGGGGATCTCTAAAATGTGTGGATTTAGGGGGAATCTCTAGAATGTGTGGATTTAGGGGGATCTCTAAAATGTGTGGATTTAGGGGATCTCTAAAATGTGTGGATTTAGGGGGATCTCTAGAATGTATGGATTTAGGGGATGTCTAAAATGTGTGGATTTAGGGGGATCTCTAAAATGTATGGATTTAGGCGAATCTCTAAAATGTGTGGATTAGGGGAATCTCTAAAATGTGTAGATTTAGGGGATCTCTAAAATGTATGGATTTAGGGGGATCTCTAAAATGTGTGGATTTAGGGGATCTCTAAAATGTGTGGATTTAGGGGATCTCTAAAATGTATTGATTTAGGGGATCTCTAAAATGTGTGGATTTAGGGGGATCTCTAAAATGTGTGGATTTAGGGGGATCTCTAAAATGTATAGATTTAGGGGATCTCTAAAATGTATGGATTGAGGGGGATCTCTAAAATGTGTGGATTTAGGGGATCTCTAAAATGTGTGGATTTAGGGGATCTCTAAAATGTATTGGGGGATCTCTAAAATGATTTAGGGGATCTCTAAAATGTGTGGATTTAGGGGATCTCTAAAATGTGTGATTTAGATTTAGGGATTTAGGGGGATCTCTAAAATGTGTGGATTTAGGGGATCTCTAAAATGATTTAGGGGATCTCTAAAATGTGTGGATTTAGGGGATTTAAAATGTATTGATTTAGGGGATCTCTAAAATGTGTGGATTTAGGGGGATCTCTAAAATGTATGGATTTAGGATCTCTAAAATGTGTGGATTTAGGGGGATCTCTAAAATGTGTGGATTTAGGGGATCTCTAAAATGTGGATTTAGGGGATCTCTAATGGATTTAGGGGGATCTCTAAAATGTGTGGATTTAGGGGATCTCTAAAATGTGGATTTAGATTCTAAAATGTATGGATTTAGGGGGATCTCTAAAATGTATGGATTTAGGGGATCTCTAAAATGTGTGGATTTAGGGGATCTCTAAAATGTGTGGATTTAGGGGATCTCTAAAATGTGTGGATTTAGGGGATCTCTAAATGTATGGATTTAGGGGATCTGTGTGGATTTAGGGGATCTCTAAAATGTGTGGATTTAGGGGATCTCTAAAATGTATGGATTTAGGGGGATCTCTAAAATGTGTGGATCTTAAAATGTGTGGGGGGATCTCTAAAATGTGTAGATTTAGGGGATCTCTAAAATGTATGGATTTAGGGGGATCTCTAAAATGTGTGGATTTAGGGGATCTCTAAAATGTGTGGATTTAGGGGATCTCTAAAATGTATTGATTTAGGGGATTTAGGGGATCTCTAAAATGTGTGGATTTAGGGGGATCTCTAAAATGTGTTTCTAAAATGGATTTAGGGGGATCTCTAAAATGTGTAGATTTAGGGGATTAGGGGAATCTCTAAAATGTATGGATTTAGGGATTTAGGATCTCTAAAATGTGTGGATTTAGGGGATCTCTAAAATGTGTGGATTTAGGGGATCTCTAAAATGTATTGATTTAGGGGATCTCTAAAATGTGTGGATTTAGGGGGATCTCTAAAATGTGTGGATTTAGGGGATCTCTAAAATGTGTAGATTTAGGGGATCTCTAAAATGTATGGATTTAGGGGGATCTCTAAAATGTGTGGATTTAGGGGATCTCTAAAATGTGTGGATTTAGGGGATCTCTAAAATGTATTGATTTAGGGGATCTCTAAAATGTGTGGATTTAGGGGGATCTCTAAAATGTGTGGATTTAGGGGATCTCTAAAATGTGTGGATTTAGGGGATCTCTAAAATGTGTGGATTTAGGGGGATCTCTAGAAATGTGTGGATTTAGGGGATCTCTAAATGTGTGGATTTAGGGGGATCTCTAAAATGTATGGATTTAGGGGATCTCTAAAATGTGTGGATTTAGGGGGATCTCTAAAATGTGTGGATTTAGGGGATCTCTAAAATGTGTGGATTTAGGGGATCTCTAAAATGTGTGGATTTAGGGGGATCTCTGATTTATGGGATCTCTAGAATGTGTGGATTTAGGGGGATCTCTAAAATGTATGGATTTAGGGGATCTCTAAAATGTGTGGATTTAGGGGATCTCTAAAATGTGTGGATTTAGGGGGATCTCTAAATGTGTGGATGGGGGATCCCTAAAATGTGGATTTAGGGGATCTCTAAAATGTGTGGATTTAGGGGATCTCTAAAATGTGTGGATTTAGGGATCTCTAAAATGTGTGGATTTAGGGGATCTCTAAAATGAGTGGATTTAGGGGGGATCTCTAGAATGTATGGATTTAGGGGATCTCTAAAATGTGTGGATTTAGGGGGATCTCTAGAATGTATGGATTTAGGGGGATCTCTAAAATGTATGGATTTAGGCGGATCTCTAAAATGTGTGGATTAGGGGATCTCTAAAATGTGTGGATTTAGGGGGATCTCTAAAATGTGTGGATTTAGGGGATCTCTAAAATGTATGGATTTATGGGATCTCTAGAATGTGTGGATTTAGGGGATCTCTAAAATGTGTGGATTTAGGGGGATCTCTAAAATGTGTGGATTTAGGGGGATCTTTAAAATATATGGATTTAAGGGATCTCTAAAATGTATGGATTTGGGGGGATCTCTAAAATGTATGGATTTAGGGGGATCTCTAAAATGTATGAATTTAGGGTGATCTCTAAAATGTGTGGATTTAGGGGGATCTCTAGAATATATGGATTTAGGGGATCTCTAAAATGTATGGATTTGGGGGGATCTCTAAAATGTATGGATTTAGCGGGATCTCTAAAATGTATGAATTTAGGGGATCTCTAAAATGTGTGGATTTAGGGGATCTCTAAAATGCATGGATTGAGGGGGATCTCTAAAATGTGTGGATTTAGGGGATCTCTAAAATGTGTGGATTTAGGGGATCTCTAAAATGTATTGATTTAGGGGATCTCTAAAATGTGTGGATTTAGGGGGATCTCTAAAATGTGTGGATTTAGGGGATCTCTAAAATGTGTAGATTTAGGGGATCTCTAAAATGTATGGATTTAGGGGGATCTCTAAAATGTGTGGATTTAGGGGATCTCTAAAATGTGTGGATTTAGGGGATCTCTAAAATGTGTGGATTTAGGGGATCTCTAAAATGTATTGATTTAGGGGATCTCTAAAATGTGTGGATTTAGGGGGGATCTCTAAAATGTATGGATTTAGGGGATCTCTAAAATGTGTGGATTTAGGGGGATCTCTAAAATGTATGGATTTAGGGGGATCTCTAAAATGTGTGGATTTAGGGGGATCTCTAAAATGTGTGGATTTAGGGGATCTCTAAAATGTGTGGATTTAGGGGGATCTCTAGAATGTATGGATTTAGGGGATCTCTAAAATGTGTGGATTTAGGGGATCTCTAAAATGTGTGGATTTAGGGGGATCTCTAGAATGTATGGATTTAGGGGATTTCTAAAATGTGTGGATTTAGGGGGATCTCTAAAATGTATGGATTTAGGCGAATCTCTAAAATGTGTGGATTAGGGGAATCTCTAAAATGTGTAGATTTAGGGGATCTCTAAAATGTATGGATTTAGGGGGATCTCTAAAATGTGTGGATTTAGGGGATCTCTAAAATGTGTGGATTTAGGGGATCTCTAAAATGTATTGATTTAGGGGATCTCTAAAATGTGTGGATTTAGGGGGATCTCTAAAATGTGTGGATTTAGGGGGATCTCTAAAATGTGTAGATTTAGGGGATCTCTAAAATGTATGGATTTAGGGGGATCTCTAAAATGTGTGGATTTAGGGGATCTCTAAAATGTGTGGATTTAGGGGATCTCTAAAATGTATTGATTTAGGGGATCTCTAAAATGTGTGGATTTAGGGGGATCTCTAAAATGTGTGGATTTAGGGGATCTCTAAAATGTGTAGATTTAGGGGATCTCTAAAATGTATGGATTTAGGGGGATCTCTAAAATGTGTGGATTTAGGGGATCTCTAAAATGTGTGGATTTAGGGGATCTCTAAAATGTATTGATTTAGGGGATCTCTAAAATGTGTGGATTTAGGGGGATCTCTAAAATGTGTGGATTTAGGGGATCTCTAAAATGTGTGGATTTAGGGGATCTCTAAAATGAGTGGATTTAGGGGGATCTCTAGAATGTATGGATTTAGGGGATCTCTGAAATGTGTGGATTTAGGGGGATCTCTAAAATGTATGGATTTAGGGGGATCTCTAAAATGTGTGGATTTAGGGGGATCTCTAAAATGTATGGATTTAGGGGATCTCTAAAATGTGTGGATTTAGGGGATCTCTAAAATGTGTGGATTTAGGGGGAATCTCTAGAATGTGTGGATTTAGGGGGATCCCTAAAATGTGTGGATTTAGGGGATCTCTAAAATGTGTGGATTTAGGGGATCTCTAAAATGTGTGGATTTATGGAGATCTCTAAAATGTGTGGATTTAGGGGATCTCTAAAATGAGTGGATTTAGGGGGATCTCTAGAATGTATGGATTTAGGGGATCTCTAAAATGTGTGGATTTAGGGGGATCTCTAGAATGTATGGATTTAGGGGGATCTCTAAAATGTATGGATTTAGGCGGATCTCTAAAATGTGTGGATTAGGGGATCTCTAAAATGTGTGGATTTAGGGGGATCTCTAAAATGTGTGGATTTAGGGGATCTCTAAAATGTATGGATTTATGGGATCTCTAGAATGTGTGGATTTAGGGGATCTCTAAAATGTGTGGATTTAGGGGGATCTCTAAAATGTGTGGATTTAGGGGGATCTTTAAAATATATGGATTTAAGGGATCTCTAAAATGTATGGATTTGGGGGGATCTCTAAAATGTATGGATTTAGGGGGATCTCTAAAATGTATGAATTTAGGGTGATCTCTAAAATGTGTGGATTTAGGGGGATCTCTAGAATATATGGATTTAGGGGATCTCTAAAATGTATGGATTTGGGGGGATCTCTAAAATGTATGGATTTAGCGGGATCTCTAAAATGTATGAATTTAGGGGATCTCTAAAATGTGTGGATTTAGGGGATCTCTAAAATGCATGGATTTAGGGGATCTCTAAAATGTGTGGTTAGGGGGGATCTCTAGAATGTGTGTACAGGGCATAAATGTTGTCCCTTCATTACATGTCACCATATTGCTACACTTAGAGGCGTCTCTCTTCTCTCTTATACTCAGGTGTGACATGACGCTACTCTTATATCAAGACATCGCTTGTATATCAAGGCAAAATGTATTAAAACATTTTGCTTGTCTTGCAAAACGCTCTCAAACCAAGTTACTCTCAATCCAAGGTTTTCCTGTAATAGACACTTTTTGGGATTTTTTTTTACCAAGACGTGAAGCAGAATACAGTTTGGCAAAAAATTATGAAGTAATTTGATTTTATTCGATTTTCTTTACAACAGAAAGTCGAAAATATTGTTTTTTGGGGAGGGGGGTTCATAATTTTTGGTATCCTTTTGTTTATATAGCAATAAATAAATACCACTAGACATGTCCACTGCTGAATTTTTATTTTTGGGGGGTGTGTATAGTATGTCTGTGAAGTAGCGCATGTTTCCCGTACTGTCTCTGCACAAAATTACATTCTGATGGAAAATCACTTGCAGCAATTCAGAGAGAATTCATTCATAAAAAAAATAAAAAAGCTTGGGGGTCCGCCCAAATTCAATTACTAGGCCCTTCGGTTCTGGTGTGTATTTTAAGGCGAACTCCACCCCCCCAAAAAAAAGGCGTGGAGTTCCCCTAAAAATCCACACCAGACCCTTTATCCGAGCACGCAACCTGGCCGGCCACAGGAAAAGAGGGGGGACAGAGTGCACCCCCCCCTCTCCTGAACCGTACCAGTCCACATGCCCTCAACATTGGGAGGATGCTATGGGGTTCTGTGACCCCTCAAAGCACCAAAGGGCCTCATCCCCACAACCCTTGCCCAGTGGTTGTGGGGGTCTGCGGGGGGGGGCTTATCAAAATCTGGAAGACCCCCAGATCAAAGGGGACCCCCAGATCTCGGCCCCCCCATGTGAATTGGTAATTCTTTACACATTCTTAGTGAAATGGTAGCGGTACAATGTACCCCATTACCAATTCACATGGGGGGGCGGGGCGGGATCTTCTTCCACTATTAATGAGTGACGACAGAGAAGGAGGAGTCAGTGGTCATCCGGCTTCCATCCTTCACTGTGACATCACAACTAATCCATTCACCAAGATCTTTGCCAATAGAAACTGAGGATTGTTCCAGGCTCTAGTTCCAGGCTCTTGTCCCAGGCTCTTGTTCCAGGCTCTAGTTCCAGGCTCTAGTTCCAGGCTCTTGTCCCATGCTCTAGTTACAGACTCTAGTTCCAGGCTCTAGTTCCAGGCTCTTGTTCCAGGCTCTTGTTCCAGGCTCTAGTTCCAGTCTCTAGTTCCAGGCTCTTGTTTTAGGCTCTTGTTTTAGGCTCTTGTCCCAGGCTCTTGTTCCAGGCTCCTGTTCCAGACTCTTGTTCCGGGCTCCTGTTCCAGGCTCTTGTCCCAGGCTCTTGTTCCAGGCTCTAGTTCCAGGCTCTTGTCCCAGGCTCTAGTTACAGGCTCTAGTTCCAGGCTCTTGTTCCAGGCTCTTGTTCCAGGCTCTAGTTCCAGTCTCTAGTTCCAGGCTCTTGTTTTAGGCTCTTGTCCCAGGCTCTTGTTCCAGGCTCCTGTTCCAGACTCTTGTTCCGGACTCCTGTTCCAGACTCTTGTCCCAGGCTCTTGTCCCAGGCTCTAGTTCCAGGCTCTAGTTCCAGGCTCTAGTTCCAGGCTCTTGTCCCAGGCTCTAGTTCCAGGCTCTAGTTCCAGGCTCTTGTTCCAGGCTCTTGTCCCAGGCTCTAGTTCCAGGCTCTTGTTCCAGGCTCTTGTCCCAGGCTCTAGTTCCAGGCTCTAGTTCCAGGCTCTTGTTCCAGGTTCTTGTTCCAGGATCTTGTCCCAGGCTCTTGTTCCAGGCTCTTGTCCCAGGCCCTTGTTCCAGGCTCTTGTCCCAGGCTCTTGTCCCAGGCTCTTGTCCCAGGCTCTAGTTCCAGGCTCTTGTCCCAGGCTCTAGTTCCAGGCTCTAGTTCCAGGCTCTAGTTCCAGGCTCTTGTCCCAGGCTCTTGTCTCAGGCTCTTGTTCCAGGCTCTTGTCCCAGGCTCTTGTTCCAGGCTCTAGTTCCAGGCTCTTGTCCCAGGCTCTAGTTCCAGGCTCTTGTCCCAGGCTCTTGTCCCAGGCTCTTGTTCCAGGCTCTAGTTCCAGGTTCTTGTTCCAGGCTCTAGTTCCAGGTTCTTGTTCCAGGCTCTAGTTCCAGGCTCTTGTTCCAGGCTCTTGTTCCAGGCTCTAGTTCCAGGTTCTTGTTCCAGGCTCTAGTTCCAGGCTCTTGTTCCAGGCTCTAGTTCCAGGCTCTTGTTCCAGGTTCTTGTTCCAGGCTCTAGTTCCAGGCTCTAGTTCCAGGCTCTTGTCCCAGGCTCTTGTCCCAGGCTCTTGTTCCAGGCTCTTGTTCCAGGCTCTAGTTCCAGGCTCTAGTTCCAGGCTCTTGTTCCAGGCTCTAGTTCCAGGCTCTTGTTCCAGGCTCTAGTTCCAGGCTCTTGTTCCAGACTCTAGTTCCAGGCTCTTGTTCCAGGCTCTAGTTCCAGGCTCTTGTTCCAGACTCTAGTTCCAGGCTCTTGTTCCAGGCTCTAGTTCCAGGCTCTTGTTTTAGGCTCTTGTCCCAGGCTCTTGTTCCAGGCTCTTGTCCCAGGCTCTTGTTCCAGACTCTTGTCCCAGGCTCTAGTTCCAGGCTCTAGTTCCAGGCTCTTGTCCCAGGCTCTAGTTCCAGGCTCTAGTTCCAGGCTCTTGTCCCAGGCTCTAGTTCCAGGCTCTAGTTCCTGGCTCTTGTTCCAGGTTCTTGTTCCAGGATCTTGTCCCAGGCTCTTGTTCCAGGCTCTTGTCCCAGGCTCTTGTCCCAGGCTCTTGTTCCAGGCTCTTGTCCCAGGCTCTTGTCCCAGGCTCTAGTTCCAGGCTCTTGTCCCAGGCTCTAGTTCCAGGCTCTTGTCCCAGGCTCTAGTTCCAGGCTCTAGTTCCAGGCTCTAGTTCCAGGCTCTTGTCCCAGACTCTTGTTCCAGGCTCTTGTCCCAGGCTCTTGTTCCAGGCTCTAGTTCCAGGCTCTTGTCCCAGGCTCTAGTTCCAGGCTCCCTTCCCAGGCTCTTGTCCCAGGCTCTTGTTCCAGGCTCTAGTTCCAGGTTCTTGTTCCAGGCTCTAGTTCCAGGTTCTTGTTCCAGGCTCTAGTTCCAGGCTCTTGTTCCAGGCTCTTGTTCCAGGCTCTAGTTCCAGGTTCTTGTTCCAGGTTCTTGTTCCAGGTTCTAGTTCCAGGCTCTTGTTCCAGGCTCTTGTCCCAGGCTCTTGTTCCAGGCTCTAGTTCCAGGCTCTTGTCCCAGGCTCTAGTTCCAGGCTCTTGTCCCAGGCTCTTGTTCCAGGCTCTAGTTCCAGGTTCTTGTCCCAGGCTCTAGTTCCAGGTTCTTGTTCCAGGCTCTTGTCCCAGGCTCTTGTTCCAGGCTCTAGTTCCAGGCTCTTGTTCCAGGCTCTAGTTCCAGGATCTTGTTCCAGGTTCTTGTTCCAGGCTCTAGTTCCAGGCTCTTGTTCCAGGCTCTAGTTCCAGGCTCTTGTTCCAGGTTCTTGTTCCAGGCTCTAGTTCCAGGCTCTAGTTCCAGGCTCTTGTCCCAGGCTCTTGTCCCAGGCTCTTGTTCCAGGCTCTTGTTCCAGGCTCTAGTTCCAGGCTCTAGTTCCAGGCTCTTGTTCCAGGCTCTAGTTCCAGGCTCTAGTTCCAGGCTCTTGTTCCAGACTCTTGTTCCAGGCTCTAGTTCCAGGCTCTTGTTCCAGGCTCTAGTTCCAGGCTCTTGTTTTAGGCTCTTGTCCCAGGCTCTTGTTCCAGGCTCCTGTTCCAGACTCTTGTCCCAGGCTCTAGTTCCAGGCTCTAGTTCCAGGCTCTTGTCCCAGGCTCTAGTTCCAGGCTCTAGTTCCAGGCTCTTGTCCCAGGCTCTAGTTCCAAGCTCTTGTTCCAGGCTCTTGTCCCAGGCTCTAGTTCCAGGCTCTAGTTCCTGGCTCTTGTTCCAGGTTCTTGTTCCAGGATCTTGTCCCAGGCTCTTGTTCCAGACTCTTGTCCCAGGCTCTTGTCCCAGGCTCTTGTCCCAGGCTCTAGTTCCAGGCTCTAGTTCCAGGCTCTTGTCCCAGGCTCTAGTTTGTTCCAGGCTCTTGTCCCAGGCTCTTGTTCCCAGGCTCTAGTTCCAGGCTCTTGTCCCAGGCTCTAGTTCCAGGTTCTTGTTCCAGGCTCTAGTTCCAGGCTCTTGTTCCAGGCTCTTGTTCTTGTCCAGGCTCTTGTCCCAGTTCCAGGCTTCCAGGCTTGTTCCAGGTTCTTGTTCCAGGCTTCCAGGCTCTTGTTCCAGTTCCAGGCTCTTGTCCCAGGCTCTTGTTCCAGGCTCTAGTTCCAGGCTCTTGTCCCAGGCTCTAGTTCCAGGCTCTTGTTCCAGGCTCTTGTCCCAGGCTCTTGTCCCAGGCTCTTGTTCCAGGCTCTAGTTCCAGGTTCTTGTCCCAGGCTCTAGTTCCAGGTTCTTGTTCCAGGCTCTAGTTCCAGGCTCTTGTTCCAGGCTCTAGTTCCAGGCTCTAGTTCCAGGCTCCTGTTCCAGGCTCTTGTTCCAGGCTCTAGTTCCAGGCTCTTGTTCCAGGCTCTTGTTCCAGTCTCTTGTTCCAGGCTCTAGTTCCAGGCTCTTGTTCCAGGCTCTTGTTCCAGGCTCTAGTTCCAGGCTCTTGTTCCAGACTCTAGTTCCAGGCTCTAGTTCCAGGCTCTTGTTCCAGGCTCTAGTTCCAGGCTCTTGTTCCAGGCTCTAGTTCCAGGCTCTAGTTCCAGGCTCTTGTTCCAGGCTCTAGTTCAAGGCTCTTGTTCCAGGCTCTAGTTCCAGGCTCTTGTTCCAGGCTCTTTTTCCAGGCTCTAGTTCCAGGCTCTTGTTCCAGGCTCTAGTTCCAGGCTCTTGTTCCAGGCTCTAGTTCCAGGCTCTTGTTCCAGGCTCTAGTTCCAGGCTCTTGTTCCAGGCTCTAGTTCCAGGCTCTTGATATTTGTCCCTCTAGATTTTCCTCATTTATGAACATCAGCCTTGGTTGAACTCTCTCATTTATTCAGTTAAAAATGATAAAACTATAAAACTCTTGAACCCGTCATTTGGAGGCGGGAAGAAAGAGCAGAGGAGAGTGCAGCTGTGAAGGAGCCAGTGAAGCCCCGGTCAAAAATGCAAGTACATTTGAGAAGCTAAAATCCTTACTTAAGTCACTGTTGTCACAGTGGCTTAGCTGTGTCAGCCTGCCTGAAGTGTTTAACTCTTTGGGGGAGTTTACATTGGTATTTTAAATATGCAGCATGGAAGGGGTTATTGCATTACTATACATTAGTGACCAGTGGCAGGTAATTAACCCCTTTGTGCTGCATTAGTGGTACCAGTATCAGAGTTAATTAACCCCTATATGGTGCAGCATCAAAGGGTTCATAAACTCTGATACCAGTGCCACTAATGCAGCACAAAGGGGTTAATTACCTGCCACTGGTCACTAATGCATCAGTGGTGTATATAATACTACTCCCCATCATACACTCCACACCAATCTCACGTACATACCACCCCCCACCATACACTCCGCACCCCTCACATGTACATACCACCCCCCACCATACACTCCGCACCCCTCACATGTACATACCACCCCCCACCATACACTCCGCACCCCTCACATGTACATACTACCCCCCACCATACACTCCACACCCCTCACATGTACATACTACCCCCCACCATACACTCCGCACCCCTCACATGTACATACTACCCCCCACCATACACTCCACACCCCTCACATGTACATACTACCCCCCACCATACACTCCACACCCCTCACATGTACATACTACCCCCCACCATACACTCTGCACCCCTCACATGTACATACTACCCCCCACCATACACTCCACACCCCTCACATGTACATACTACCCCCCACCATACACTCCACACCCCTCACATGTACATACTACCCCCCACCATACACTCCACACCCCTCACATGTACATACTACCCCCCACCATACACTCTGCACCCCTCACATGTACATACTACCCCCCCACCATACACTCTGCACCCCTCACATGTACATACTACCCCCCACCATACACTCTGCACCCCTCACATGTACATACCACCCCCCACCATACACTCCGCACCCCTCACATGTACATACTACCCCCCACCATACACTCCACACCCCTCACATGTACATACTACCCCCCACCATACACTCCACACCCCTCACATGTACATACTACCCCCCACCATACACTCTGCACCCCTCACATGTACATACTACCCCCCAGCATACACTCTGCACCCCTCACATGTACATACTACCCCCCACCATACACTCTGCACCCCTCACATGTACATACTACCCCCCACCATACACTCCGCACCCCTCACATGTACATACCACCCCCCACCATACACTCCGCACCCCTCACATGTACATACTACCCCCCACCATACACTCCACACCCCTCACATGTACATACTACCCCCCACCATACACTCCACACCCCTCACATGTACATACTACCCCCCACCATACACTCCACACCCCTCTCACACATACTACCTGCCGTCATACCCTCCACTTTCCTCTCCTACTTAAGTTTACCGCCATTGTACAGTAGGGACTCCTACTAGGGAGAGGGTGACCCGTGCCATACAGAAACATTAGTATGTGTGGCTGAATTATGCTACCTATTGGGCATGGCTTTTTAGTTTGCTTAGAAATTGTAGTCTTTTTTTTTTTACAATCTTTTTTTTTTTTTTTTTTTCTTTGGTGAGATATCAGGGGTCTAAACAGCCCCCCGAAGTTTTTCTTTTGAGACAGAGAAAGGAAACGAGGAAACACATTCCCCAGTTCTTTTCTCTGTAGCCTCAGTTGCACTGCAGATGAATAAACAGGAGACAGAAACTCCTGTTAATTCATAAACTAAAGCTTAGTAAACACAAATCAGTTCCAATCACTCACTGTGTTCTTTCAGAAAAGGTTGGGGCCTTTTTCCGGCCTCCATCCTGAAGATCCCCCACAGCTGACAGAGCAGTCAGCGGGAGGGCAGAGAAGGGAAGTTGGCAGCGCTGTGGGGGGGGGGGGGGGGGGCACACCGTTTTTTTTATCGCTTGAATTATTTTTCTATTATGGGCGTGAGTGGGGCCTCATGTCTAAGTTTTGCCTAAGGCCTCACAAAGCCTAGAGCCGCCTCTGAATCTGTCTGTCTACCTGTTAGTGGTCACATTGCTGGAATCCTACAAAGTGCGTCTCTGGGGAATAAGATTGCAAAGGGAAAATACGACAGCACCTCCCCCACCATGTCTCCAATATCTTTGTCTCCAATGAAATGAGATCCATAAGGAAGTTCCCCCTGTGTGATCTGGTGATCTCTATGGGAGGGCGTTTTAGCGATCCATCAGGCTCATTGCCCCCCCCCCCCCCGGCCTTTTCTCACTGATTACTTCGTTTGTTACTAGTAGGAGTGGTGTCACATTTGTACCACATTCAGGCAGAGGCGTATCTGGTGAAAATAGCGCCGATGGCAAGCACTGAAACTGCGCCCGCGTCGAAACATTTGAAACCCGTCTCTCAGATAACCTTAAAGGGGCGGTTCCCCCAAAAAACTTTTTTTTTAACATTGATTGAGGCTCGTTTTGTCAGGGGAATCGGGTGTTTTATTTTTTAGAAACGAAGCCGTACTTACCGTTTTAGAGATGCGTCGTCTCCGTCGCTTCCGGGAATGGTCTTCTGGTCTGGGCGTTCCTATTTGATTGACAGGCTTCCGACGGTCGCATACATCGCGTCACGGGTAGCCGAAAGAAGCCGAGCGCCGGCGCGGCTCTATACTGCGCCTGCGCACCGTCGTTCGGCTACTTTCGGAAAATCGTGACGCGATGTATCCGACCGTCGGAAGCCTGTCAATCAAATAGGAACGCCCTTCCCCAAAGACCATACCCGGAAGCGTCGGAGACGACGCATCTCTAAAACGGTAAGTACTGCTTCGTTTCTAAAAATAAAACACCCGATTCCCCTGACAAAACGAGCCTCAATCAATGTTAAAAAAAGGTTAAGACAAGGAGCTGCGGTGGCTCAACGTGATTGGCACTGCGCTGACAAGCCATTCACCTCTGCAGCCAAGGGTTCGGATCCCGGTCTCGGCTACATGTGAATTGAGTTTGGTGGTCTCAGCCCGGCTCCCGGTGGGTGTGCTATGCAAGGTACGCCTGTGCTTAGTACGCCCCCCCACAAAAACCACCACACTTGCACGCACACGAAATTGGTTTAAGAAACACACGCACTTTGGCCATGCGGTCTCCTAAAATAAAGAGAGGCGAAGGACCTACGGGGCTGGGTGGGCTAGGCCCCCTCACTCCCTCATAGGGGGAGTCCCTCCTTCCCATTGGGGTCCTGTTGGGCCCCAGTTGGGCTCCCAAGAGGAGCAGGTAGGGCGGGGTGAGTGGGAGGCCCCCCCCTCACACCCGCCATTGCCACCAGGGGCATGGAGAAGGATGGCGATTGCCTCTGGGGGGAGGGTCTGCCTACTCCCAACTCCTGCAGTCCGGCTCCTCTCTCTCTCTCTCTCGAGTTCACGCACAAAAATACACTTTAGAAAAAAAAAAAAAAAGGTTTTTGGGGGAACAGCTAACAGAACTAGTGATATTTATCATCCCTTGTGTAGTGACAGCTCCTCTTTCTGGAGAAATGTGGGGTTTATTAGACCCCTGATCCCTCCTCTGCCCTACAAGGCCAGGTAAATGCAGAACCAATACTGGAAGTGATGAAATCTTCATCTCTTTTTTTTAAAACAATTTTTATTGAATGTTTCGTCAGGGTGCATACAGAATATGTAGAAATGTCATACAGAGACCGGAACAATATACATTGGTACAGGAGTGGGAAAGCAACGTCAGGTGTAATCAACAAAACATAGAATGACATTGCGTATAAACATCTTCAGAATGCATAACGGAAAATCCCCAACATGGGTAAGAAAGGGTAGGGATGGGTAGAGACCCCCCCTCCCAGAGGAGTCAGGGGAGGTGACAGCTACGATTCAGGTGGGAACCAGCAGGGCCCCTCCGCACACCCACCCACCCCTATCGGGAGCATTCTGTGGGCGGGGAGGGGGCCAGGAGGTTGTGCGGGGTGGGACTGTGTGGAAGGTTCAGATGAAAGCGAATTCAAGCCCCGCAACCTCCCGCCGGGAATCTACCCCGCGACAGGTGGGGGGACGGGGGAGCAGAGCCGACAGGATAGGGACCGGACCCCTGGTCAGGTAAATCTTCATCTCTTAGTCCCCTTTCACACTTATACGACTTGTCCCACGATTTTGTACTGCACAATCCTATGACAAGTCATTCTCCATGATTTTCAATGACCACCATTCATACCGGCACAACTTTAAGTTATGCCGACTTCAATGTGGTCCCTGCACTACTTTGGTCCGATTTTGATGCCACTTACACAGGCATTCACTGAAATCGCGGCAAAATCGCGGTAAAATCGCGGCCGCGAAATCACGGTAAAATGGCGCGACTTTGAAGTCGTATAAGTGTGAAAGGGACCTGAAGAGTCGGTTCACACTGGGGCGACACGACTTCCAGCACGACTTTCAGAGGCGACTCCGACACGACTTGAGCATGAACCACGGGGCGATCTGGGGAGATTTACAACACAACTTGAAGTCGTCGAGGACAGGAGACTTTCCAGAGGCCAATAAAACAACAATCAGCTCTGGGGGAGGGAGGGGGAGGGAGGTCTGCCTGAGAAATGTACGTTATCTTCCTGGAAAGTCGCTTCAGTTAAGTCAGTGATGAGACTTAGAGGCGACTTCCATTGAAATCAATGGGTACAAGTCGCCTAGAAGTCTGATTGAAGTCGTACAGGAACCTCTTCTGAAGTCGGAGCGACTTGAGTAGTGTGTATTCACACCGCTCCCATTCACTTCCATTGTTTTTCTCTACAGCGTGACTTGGGGCGACTTGATGCGACCTCAAGTCGGATCCCAAGTCGCCCCACTGTGAACTGACTCTAAAGCGACACTAAAGTCAGGACTTTTTTTTTTTTTTAAACAACAAGCATGTGATACTTCCCTCCACTGTGCGGCTCGTTTTGCACAGAGTGTCCCCGAATCCTGTCTTCTGGGGTCCCTCGGCGGCTGTCCCGGCTCCTCCTCGCAAAAGCTTTCCTTCTTCATGCGAGGGCGCCCGCACGGTGGAAAGCTTTTGCGAGCGCACTCCCGTGATACAGCGGCGGCCATAGCCGCCGACTGTATCACTCGGCTACGCCCCCCGGCGCGCCGCGTCATCCGCTGGGATTGACAGCAGCGCCAGCCAATGACTGCGCTGCTATCAATCCGCCCAGCCTAGCCAATCAAGGGCCAGGCTGGGAACCGAAGAGGACGACGTGGACGCGCCCGGGAGATTCGAACGGTCAGGTAAGTAAAACAGGGACTCGGGGGGGCAGTGCTGTGAGAATTTTTTTACCTGCATAGGCCTCAGTTTTCACAGAGGAGAGGGAGAAACTGATGTTCCTTCTTCTTCTTTGTGAGCTGCCAATCCGACCTGATGGAATGAGAGAACGGGGGAGGGGCTGTGGCTGAACGCAGCAGGGATAGCGCTGCCAATGTCCATCAGCAAAGGTGCTGAAAAGGAGATCCTGCCCATGCTCGGGAGGAGGGAAGAAGAGACCCAGAGACCCTGGAAAGTGCCCAGCCACTGAACAGCGCCCCCTTCATATGGCGCCCATGGCACTTGCCATGGCTGCCATACCCTATATACGCCCCTGCATTCAGTTCCCTCATACAGACAGCGGTAATCCATTACCTGTTCTTACAGGGATCCGCTGTCCTTTGTGGGGACTATCAGGGATACATCTAAATGACCAATTGGGCTTTTTATGTAGGGGGGTCTCTGTGTGTTTTTGTGGAGGGGGGGTGCGCTATTTATAGACTCTGGGCCAGATTCTCGTAGGGACGCCTATCTTTGTGCGGGCGTAGCGTATCTGATTTACGCTACGCCGCCGCAACTTTGAGAGGGAGGTGCCGTATTCTCAAAGAAGTTGCGCCCAAAGTTACGGCGGCGTGTCGTAAATGGGCCGGCGTAACCGTGCCTAAATCAAAATATTCAGGTAGGGGGCGTGATCCATGTAAATGAATCGTGACAACAGGTAATTCAAGCTTTTTCCGAACATGGCATTCGCGCGGTTCGTGGACGTATCCCAGTGCGCATGCTCAAAATTTCGCCGCAAGTACTCATTGGTTTCGACGTGAACGTAACTTTTCGCAAAGCTCTATTCGCGAACGACTTACGCAAACGACGGAAAATTCGACGCTGTCCCGACGTCCATGCTTAACATTGCGTACGCCTCATATAGCAGGGGTAACTTTACGTCGGACTTACGCTTACGCAAACGACGTAAAATACGACGACCGGGCACAAGTAAGTTCGTGAATCGGCGTATCTAGCTCATTTGCATATTCGACACGTAAATCTACGGAAGCGCCACCTAGCGGCCAGCGTAAATATGCAACTAAGATACGACGGCGTAAGAGACTTACGCCGCTCGTATCTAAGCGGAATTCCGGCGTATCTTGTTTTCTGGATACAGAAAATAGATACGCCGGCACATCTTTGAAGTTACGCGGCGTATCTCGAGATACGGGAATCTGGCCCTCTGACATTCCTACGGGAAAATCGATTTTTTTTCTCTTTCTAGTTCCCAGTATGTGCCGGCATTGGGGGGTGTCACTGGGGAATTATCTGGGTAGGTCCACCTACCTTTAGGGGGCCTGTTTTATGCCTTATACGTGTTTTCTGATATAACTTTGATAAATTTGTAGTTAACTCTTTAGGGTGTGCAGCAGTCTGTCTCCATGTGTGGGGGCCCCAGCTGCTCCATGTGTGGGGGCCCCGGCTGCTCCATGTGTGGGGGCCCCCCGCTGCTCCATGTGTGGGGGCCCCGGCTGCTCCATGTGTGGGGGTCCCGGATGCTCCATGTGTGTGGGGGCCCTGCCTGCTCCATGTGTGGGAGCCCCGGCTGCTCCATGTGTGGGTGTCACGGCTGCTCCATTTGTGGGGGCCCCAGCCAGCTGCTCCATGTGTGGGTGCCACGGCTGCTCCATGTGTGGTGCCACGGCTGCTCCATGTGTGGGGGCCCCCAGCTGCTCCATGTGTGGGTGTCACGGCTGCTCCATGTGTGGTGCCACGGCTGCTCCATGTGTGGGGGCCCCCAGCTGCTCCATGTGTGGGTGTCACGGCTGCTCCATGTGTGGGTGCCCCGGCTGCTCCATGTGTGATGCCACGGCTGCTCCATGTGTGGGGGCCCCCAGCTGCTCCATGTGTGGGTGTCACAGCTGCTCCAATTGTGGGAGCCCCAGCCAGCTGCTCCAATTGTGGGAGCCCCAGCCAGCTGCTCCATATGTGGGAGCCCCGGCTGCTCCATGTGTGGGTGTCACAGCTGCTCCAATTGTGGGAGCCCCAGCCAGCTGCTCCAATTGTGGGAGCCCCAGCCAGCTGCTCCATATGTGGGAGCCCCGGCTGCTCCATGTGTGGGTGTCACAGCTGCTCCAATTGTGGGAGCCCCAGCCAGCTGCTCCAATTGTGGGAGCCCCAGCCAGCTGCTCCATATGTGGGAGCCCCGGCTGCTCCATGTGTGGGTGTCACGGCTGCTCCATGTGTGGGGGCCCCCGGCTGCTCCATGTGTGGGTGTCACGGCTGCTCCATGTGTGGGGGCCCCCGGCTGCTCCATGTGTGGGGGCCCCCGGCTGCTCCATGTGTGGGTGTCACGGCTGCTCCATGTGTGGGTGCCCCGGCTGCTCCATGTGTGGGGGCCCTGGCTGCTCCATGTGTGGGGGCCCCCGGCTGCTCCATGTGTGGGGGCCCCCGGCTGCTCCATGTGTGGGTGTCACGGCTGCTCCATATGTGGGAGCCCTGGCTGCTCCATGTGTGGGGGCCCCCGGCTGCTCCATGTGTGGTTCCACGGCTGCTCCATGTGTGGGGGCCCCGGCTGCTCCATGTGTGGTGCCACGGCTGCTCCATGTGTGGGGGCCCCGGCTGCTCCATGTGTGGGGGCCCCAGGAATCGTTTCCTCCACACGAAGGATTTGTTCTGGAATGACGATGAGGTTTTGGGGAGGGGCCAAGTCAGAAGATTCAGGATCTTGGAGGTTTCCTTCCTCGTAGGTTTATAAGAGATGTACAGAGGTTACAGGCCGGGCCCCGGGCTTCCCAGATGGCGTGTCCGAGGTTTATTGAGATCCGTAAATTTATAGTGTGGATACGGATCACCCACCCTGCGTGACGACGTCATCAGGAACATCATTAAAGGGACACGGCACCTGGACTGTTCAGGGCAAAGTAATAGGATGCTTCTAAAGGCCGACCCCACCCCCCCTCTCTCACCAGTGACCCCCACCACCCCACTATTGTTAAACCCACCTTACCAGTGACCCCCTCACCCCTCTATGGGTACAACCCCCTTACCAGTGACCCACCGCACCCCTCTATGGGTACAACCCCTTACCAGTGACCCCCCCACCCCTCTATTGTTACAACCCTTTACCAGTGACCCCCCCACCCCTCTATTGTTACAACCACCTTTCCAGTGACCCCCCCTCTATTGTTACAACCCCCTTATCAGTGACCCCCCTACCTCTCTATTGGTACAACCCCCTTACCAGTGATCCCCCCCCACCCCTCTATTGTTACAACCCCCTTACCAGTGACCCCCCTCTATTGTAACAAACTACTTACCAGTGACCCCCCCACCCCTCTATTGTTACAACTTATAACCCCCTTACCAGTGACCCCCCTCTATTGTTACAACCCCCTTATCAGTGACCCCCCTCACCCCTCTATGGGTACAACCCCCTTACCAGTGACCCCCCAGCCCTCTATTGTTACAACCCCCTTACCAGTGACACCCCCACCCCTCTATTGTTACAGCCCCTTTATCAATGA